>CM058229.1:95825281-95907301 GCA_030180135.1 Orychophragmus violaceus
AAAAACAAGTCTATGGTACTGTTGAACCATATAGACAAAAGTATTCTTCTTTGCTATCTCAAAATTCTAATAATACAACAAGGGCTTCTTCACCATCTAGAGATGCCAAATCCTATAGATCATAGTTTCCATAGTCCAAAATTTCATGTAAATGATCACTACTGCTCGATCCAATCTTTGAATAGCAACATCATGTAAATGGGAACGTTGAACTCTGCAATGACAATGATCATCATGATTGTACGTATCACTCTTTGAATCACAAGTTTTGTTCTTGATTTTGATGCTGATCTCATCAGAGAATCAGACACACCACCACCAACATTTGAGTTCATCACAACTTCAATCTTTCTAGCTGCAGATCTCACATTGCCCCTAGAAAGAGAATAGGAAGAAGAAAAAATCAAAACTTGTGCATGTAGTTAGAATCTAATGGATGATTGAGGTCTTACTCACCTTTCTACCAGAGATTTATCGCTTTGATGTTTCACGGGAGTTTGAAGAACTTTCTTAACGAGATGCATAGATCCTTCTGCGTCCCACATCATTTCATACTCACAGTTCTCATCTTCGTTCTTCTCCTTCGTGACACTCGACCAATCCGAGAAAGGGAACTATAAAAGAAGGTGAGATGCACCGAGGGATTTATGAAGACACATGGTATACTGTGGAGAAAGGGTGAAAGGAGTAGAAGCGGTAGGGCAAGAAAAGGATAGTGATAAATTGATGTAGCCGACATCTCGATGGTTATGACTAGTTTAGTTCGGGTTTAGTTCTTTCTTCTATTCGTTTTGGTGTTCGGTTTTTATTAGATTTTGTTTTGCTTTTAAATAAAGCTATAGAGAATTAGTGTTTATCTCTTAGCTAACTTTAAGGGTATCTCCTGCCTTATAAAGGAGAGTCGAGCCTGGTGTTATTGAGTCAGTTCATTGATATTGCAAATAAAACGAGAATCTTTTCTCAAACCCTAAATCTTCGCTTCTCTTGACTTCGGCTACCGACGTTTCTTGAGAACTAAGCAACTCGATTTGGTGAGAATCCATTGATCTCTCTTCAACTCTTGTTAACCCCTTACATTAGTTGGTATCAGACTTTCGATCCTTTCACCATGCCTCCGAAGAAATCCTTACAGCAAACTTTGGTTGAGCACGATGAAGCTTTCCGAGTTGGCATGACCAATTTTCAGCAGGAGACGTGACACACGCATTACACATGACCGTCGAAACCGCCGTACGAACAGCTCTCGACAACCGTGGCATTCGCAATCACCAACCGCATAACCCGAGGATGAACCCTTTGTTCGAACAATACGATGATGTTGAGGACGAAGCAGATTTTGGCGACAATCCATTCGCGCAAGAACTGCGTGATGACGTGGTTGCGGCACCTCGTGGTGATCATCGCCGCTGGGAGTTGGGTTTCAAACTGGATTTACCAGAGTTTACCGGCGGTCTGCAACCTGAGGAGTTCTTAGATTGGTTGAGCAACATTGAAGAGGTGCTTAACTTCAAACAGGTACCGGATGATATGCGCGTTCCATTGGTTGCGACATGATTCAAGGGCCGGGCTTCTGCTTGGTGGCAGCAATTGAAAACACATCGGGAGCAAAGCGGTAAAGCTCGTATTGTGTCTTGGGAGAAACTCAAACGCAAGATGCGTTCTGCTTTTCTTCCCTACAACTACTCTTGTACCTTGTACACTCGTTTTCAGAATTTACGACAAGGAGCGCGTGCAGTGGATGATTACGCGACTGATTTCTTTGCTTTGATGGCTCGCACTCAATCTGTGGAAACTGAGGATCAGTTGGTTTCCCGTTTCATTGGCGGTCTTCGGCTTCCGATCCAAAACATGCTTCTCCAATTTAATCCGTTGTCTATGTCAGAGGCTCATCAACGTGCTTTGTTGATTGAGCAGAATTCTATGTCAACACAGTCTGGTTGGTCGTCTCAATCGGGCCGCTTGCATACAACTGCGACTGAATCTTCATCGACAGCGGAGGTTTCGCACAATGCACGACCTTCCTCGACGCCACCTGATGTTGTTCCAGGTCGTAATCCACGCCTTCCTGCTTTCAAATGTTTTAACTGTGGCGAACAGGGTCATCGACAATCTGAATGTCCCAAGACTAATCGTCGGGCTTTACTCGGGGATGATGAACCTGTTTTCGATGAATACGGCGATGGTCTAGAAGATACATCCGACGAGGTTGTCTGTGGTGATACTGGTCCTCTTTTGGTGGTCCGACATAGTTGTCTACTACCGCTGGAGCGTGAAGAATCTTGGCTGCGTACCAATATATTCTTGTCCACCTGCACAATTCGAGGTAAGGTTTGTCGTTTCATGATCGACTCAGGGAGTTGTACTAATGTCGTGTCCGAAGAAGCGGTTCACAAGTTAGCCCTTTTTACGGAACCACATCCGGCTCCTTACAAATTGGTGTGGTTGAACTCGCAAACAAACCTCCGGATATCTAAACGATGTCGCGTTCCTTTCTCTATCGGGTCTAACTACAAGGATTTGATCTTGTGTGACGTTATTCCTATGGATGCGTGTCAATTACTGTTGGGTCGGCCGTGGCAGTTTGATAGGCGTACAATACATGATGGATTTACGAACACTTACTCGTTCAGCTTTGAGAAGAAGCGCATTACCTTACTACCAGCACCGGATGTTCCAACGCCGTCTTCGACCGCCACACCACCTGCTACGCCGGTCAAGGCTATTCCTCCGCCAGGAAAGAAAGTTATACTCTTAACTAAATCGGAATTTTCCTTGGAGCTGCGTTCTTCTGATGTTGTGTATGCGTTGTTATCTTCGTTTCCATATACTGATGTTACGCAGGACATACCGACGGCTTTACAGGACATTGTTACTGAATTTAGTGATGTATTTCCAGCCGAGCTTCCTGAAGCATTGCCTCCGCTTCGCGACATTCAGCATTGTATCGATCTCGTCCCCAACGCCACGCTCCCTAAGCGCCCGCATTACAGGATGAGCCCAAGCGAACATGATGAGTTGCGCAAGCAAGTTGAGGAGTTGGTTGCTAAGGGACATGTTCGAGAAAGCTTGAGCCCATGTGCAGTTCCTGCCTTGTTAATCCCAAAGAAAGATGGCACATGGCGCATGTGCGTTGACAGTAGAGCGATTAACAAGATTACAATGCGTTATAGATTCCCTATTCCGCGCCTTGATGACTTGCTGGATCAAATTGGTCGCTCTACGATCTTTACAAAGTTGGATCTCAAAAGTGGTTATCATCAGATCCAGATTCGCCCTGGCGATGAATGGAAGACAGCTTTCAAGACGCGCGAGGGTTTGTTCGAGTGGCTTGTTATGCCTTTTGGCCTCTCAAACGCACCAAGCACATTCATGAGAGTTATGAATCAAGCTCTCAGACCGTTTATAAGCAAATATGTGGTCGTCTATTTTGATGATATCCTCATATTTAGCTCGTCTCTCGCAGATCATATTGGTCACTTACGCGACGTCCTTTTGATCCTACGCCGCGAGCACCTCTTTGGCGCCATCAAGAAATGCTCCTTCGGTGTATCCCAGGTTCTCTTTCTCGGATACATTGTCTCTGACCGCGGGTTGGAGGTTGATCCAGCTAAGGTGGCCGCAATACGTTCTTGGCCAACTCCATCGTCAGTTTTTGAGGTTCGCAGCTTTCATGGGTTGGCGTCGTTCTATCGAAGATTCGTGGCTCACTTTAGTAGTATTATGGCACCCATAACCGATTGCATTAAGTCTGCGTCGTTCGTATGGACAAAGGAGGCTGACCGTGCTTTTGAGCTGGTTAAAGTCAAGCTTACTACAGCCCCGGTTCTCGCTCTGCCTAATTTCGATCAACCATTCGAATTACACTATGATGCATCGAAGGCGGGTATTGGTGCCGTATTAAGTCAAAACGGTCGACCTATTGCGTTTTTTAGTGAGAAGATCGCGGGTGCTAGAGGACGTTACAGCACATATGATGTTGAACTCTATGCGGTGGTACAGGCGATTAAGCATTGGCGCCACTATCTCTGTCATCGGGAGTTTATCTTGTATACGGATCATGATGCGTTGAAGCATCTGGGGTCGCAGGATAAGGTTTCTACTCGGCATGCTTCGTGGTTTGCTTATCTCCAGCAATTCACTTTTGTCATTAAACACACAGCCGGGGTCCTCAATAAAGTCGCAGATGCGCTAAGTCGACGTCATTCCCTTCTTGCCACACTCCATGTCTCGGTCACTGGCTTATCTGTGTTACCTGATCTATATCCCGGGGATCGGTTCTTTGGCAAAGTTTGGACTGACGCACATGCCGGCTTGAGTGATGAGTTCTTCATTGTGGATGGTTTTCTCTTTCGTGGCCTTCAGTTGTGTGTTCCTGAGGGAAGTCTACGCCTTCAAATTATTCACGAGATTCATCACGAGGGTCACATTGGTCGGGACCGGACGCTGCACTTGGTCTCCTCTTCTTATTTTTGGCCTTCCATGCGTCGTGATGTGGAACGATTTGTCCAACGATGCGTCGTGTGTATGGCATCCAAGGGACACGCCTCGCACTCAACGCGGCTTTGATTCCATTTTCGTCGTAGTGGATCGGTTCTCCAAAATGGCTCATTTTGTACCTTGCAAGAAGACTACAGACGCGTCTCAAGTGGCTATGCTATTCTTTCGTGACATCTACAAGCTCCATGGTTTGCCATTGTCGATAGTGTCCGATCGGGATTCACGCTTCCTCAGCCATTTTTGGCGTTTATTGTGGCGTTTGTTGCGCACTAAGTTGGATATGAGCTCGGCATATCATCCACAGACGGATGGACAAACCGAGGTTACGAACAGGTCATTGGGTAATCTTTTGTGGTGTTTAGTTGGTGACAACATCAAAAGTTGGGATCTGGTTCTTTGCCAAGCAGAATTCGCACATAACCATGCCCGTAATCGCAGCACGGGGTATAGTCCGTTTGTTGTTGTTTATGGGGTGTCTCCTCGCAGCCCGATCGATCTGAGCATCGCCCCGGATCGTACAAGGATGCATGGTAGAGCTTGTGATTTTGTGGAGGACTTTGTCCAACTTCACTCGCAGGTTCACACAAACTTGGAATCGGCGACATCCAAGTATAAACAGGACGCTGATCAACATCGTCGTGATGTCACATTTGCAGTCGGTGATAAGGTTTGGGCAGTTTTGACCAAGGATCGGTTCCCTCCCGGATCGTATAACAAGCTCAAGCCGCGACGGGTTGGCCCCTTGGAGATAGTCGAGAAGATTAATAATAATGCATATCGTCTTCAACTCCCTCCTACGATGAACACTTATGACGTTTTTAACGTCAAACATTTGGTCCCTTTTGTGGATGATGGTAACGCAGGAAATTCGGGGACGAAATTTTTTCAGCTGGGGGGACCTGATGTAGCCGACATCTCGATGGTTATGACTGGTTTAGTTCGGGTTTAGTTATTTCTTTTATTCGTTTTGGTGTTCGGTTTTTATTAGATTTTGTTTTGCTTTTAAATAAAGTTATAGAGAATTGGTGTTTATCTCTTAGCTAACTTTAAGGGATTCGATATTATTTCCTGCCCTATAAAGGAGAGTCGAGCCTGGTGTTATTGAGTCAATTCATTGATATTGCAAATAAAACGAGAATCTTTTCTCAAACCCTAAGTCTTTGTTTCTCTTGACTTCGGCTACCGACGTTTATTGAAAACTAAGCAACTCGATTTGGTGAGAATCCATTGATCTCTCTTCAACTCTTGTTAACCCGTTACATTATAAATGGACAGACACTGAGAAGAAGAAGTTGAAAGTATAACAGTAAAGCACTGTCAGCAATCGCAAGTGACATGTTTAAAGGTGAATCAACCAAAAATGCTTGGGATACCCTACAGATGGGTTGACAAGTGTAAAGAGATCTCTTATTGTTATGCTGCTGGCTTCACGGAGGAAAGAGAGACCATTGAACAATTCATATGTACTTTGCCAATGCTGCTCAAAATGAAATACAAAAACAAAAGTAAAAAAGCTTCTGTTCTGTAGCACACTCCCAGCAAAGCAGCCCTTCGCAAGCCATGAATGACACATATACCCTTGCGTTTGATGTTGTTGTAGGTCATCTACAAGCGTATGAAATGGAGACTGAGAAGTCCGAGAAAAAGCATTGATGCAGCACACACCGAGACAACAAGAGAGATATTGAAGATTCAATCGGCAACACACTGCTTGCTAGAAACTTTGGCAAAGTAGTAAAGAAGAATGGACAAAGTAGGAAAAACTCTTTTACACTGAGCACAACAACAAATTGTGATCGTGTGTCAAAGAAGGGGGAACAACAATGTAGGGATATGGCAAAGCTGAGAACTGCCCTTTTTTAGAGAAGAGACTTCAAATGTTTTTAATGCAAAGGTTGCTTAGCTAGGGGCACACAAAAGCTGAATGTGTGAATACTCCCTTATTGGTTTGCTTGGAGCGAGAGCGAAACAGACAAGGATGATGATGCAGAAGAAGTCTCTGGATTTGTAGCATTTGTGATAAAGATGAGACACTTCATTCGGAAAATTGCTTTGCTAGTGAAACAAATTTGCTGCTTTACTCAAGCCCACACCCTCAAGGGGTTACTTCGTCACCTCCCTCAAACCCACATCAAAACCCCTCGCAAAGACCTACATCAAAGAAGGTTACTTCGCTAGGTTGCTTCCCCACCTCCGTCAAACCTCCATCAAAGGAGGCTGCGGGGCAACTTCGCTGGGAGTGTGCGCTTGTGCTGAAGAAAGAAAGCAGGTCCAGGTTCGGTTCAAAGCGTAAAACGGTGAAACCAAAAGCTCCTTCAACTCGAATAAAAAGCAGGAACAGAAAGAACTTTACTTCGTGGTGAAGCAATTTTCAGGATAGAATTCTGCCAGCTTAGGAATCTGAACATAAGAAGTAGAGCGAGGACATAGATTACTCTGGCCATGCCACCCCACCCCACCCCAACAATTCCAAGAATTAATGCAAGCAAAGCAGAGAAATGTGTTTTGTCGTTTTTTCTTTTGCTCTTAGGAATAAAGGTAAAAAGAAAAGCAGTGTGCTGGACATCACCTTTCCTACGTTTGAAAACGAATTGCCGGTACTCCACTTAGACTTCTGCACCTGACCTAGTGGCTGAAGAAGGATCTCCCTTAAGTGATTTTCTGCTTCCTCCCCGACGTAGGTTTGACGGAGGTATCAGTCTCATTGCTAAAGCACCTTCGGACCTCTTTTTCGTCTATTCTTTGGTTAAATCTAAAAATCTTTCTTTTCATTTTGGATCATTCAGTAGCTCAGATTCGAACTTGAGAGCTATAACCTTTTTCCTTAATTTCTTTTGTTGTCGTATCTTGCATATATAAGATCGATATATCTCTAGTATTCATTATCCAGGATTTCGTCATACTCTTACACCTTACCCATATCTTATAACTTTTAATAAGATCATCTAGGCTAGGACGAGGCAAACTACCATTAATAAAAAAGCGCTTCAGTCAACATATACAAAGTCCAGCATAGTTCGATCCATTAAGAGTTGAGCCAGACCTGGATGATCACCGAAGATAATAAGGGCTATAAACATTATTTGGTGAATCTGAGACAACGAAGCTTCGGTCGGCAACACAAACCATTGGAGTGTGTTGGGGAGGATCTGAGCTGTAGAAAGCCTTTATCCACTAGGTAGGTTACTTCCAGAGCGGAGTATGCTCAGGTGAACTGGTGGTGATTCCGATCTTTTCTTTCTCGATTTTTAGTTCCGTTTCGCCATTGTTGAGGAAGAAAAGTGATATGAGACTCAACAAATCAAAGAGAAAAGGAAAAATTTGTTGATTCAAGAATTGTGAAACGAAAAGCCTCACCAGAAAGTCATTGCACTCTCGTTGAAGAGGATCTTCCCTTTGTAAGCAAAGGTAATAAATGCTCATTGAGGAAAGATTATGAATTTCTTCTTTCATTTCGGCTTAACATCTCTTAATAATTGTTTCCCTATTTTTAATACAAAATTTGAGGTGAAGCCTTCTCTAATGCTACATGTCTTCATCTTAGAAGATCTCTAAAGCTTGGAGCGTATAGTAACGGTAAGAAGTGGGATTTGAGCCGTTGTACTGTGGCAGAGAATGACGTCGTTGTACGTTCATGGCTTCAGCTCTGGTTTTGTTTTAAGTGATAAATAAGACAGAGGAAACTTTGGGCTTTGGTTTGTAGACAAAACTCATCTTGGGCTTATCTCTTGTAGTCATAGAAGAGATGATCCTTGTATTGGCCCAGTTTTAGTTCATTTAGTGAAACAATGTCATTTTGAGATAACCGAAAATAACTCCTTCCTTTGACTGTTGATCTCGGTGTGGGTGGCTTAACGAGATGTTAGGGCTAATGTTGGTATGTAGTGATGTGCTGTTGAAGGTAGATACACTTTATACATTCTTCCTAGAATAGACGAAGCGAGCTGGAACGTACAAGGAAAGAGAAGATACCTCCTAATCTACTTATGGATGTCAAAGTTGATGGTCGAGCATAGGTCCATTAGCGGATGGAAAGAAGATTATGCTTAACGACACTGCAGATTCAGATCGGCCCCTACTAATGAGAAGGCTTGAATGAAGTGAAGATTGAGGCTTTCAAGGTTTAGTTAAGACTTTGCTGGTGACTTTTTTCTTCTCGCTTCGTAAAAAGAAAACACTTCCATACTAAGAAGCAAAGTTTTACCCTTTAGTGTCCAATGATATCAATTGTATCTTTATGTTTGTTACCAAACAAGAGGGAAGCGTTATGGTTTTGTAGGTTTTCTTCTACTTTAGGGTTTGATAGAATCGTCTGCTATTATAGACATTGATTATCTGTGGGGGAGTCCGTTAGACGAAGGAAGTAGCATCTAATCTAAGGAACATGAAGACCATATGTTAAAAGAAATGTTTTACAAATCAGAAGCATTACAAGCATACATAAAATAGGAAGCCTACACCCCCTATACAATACAAAGTTCACTAACAACATAGTACGTGAACCATATAAATAGAAAAAGTGAACAAAGAAAGCCACGCAGTACTTTGGGTTGAAAGACTCCTTATTTAAATATTATCGAAAGAAAGAGTGGACATTCCATTCTAGTCTCCTCGGCAAGCGAGGTTGAAAGCACACATAATGAGGTCATTTTGCTCTTGCAAGAGACCATAAATGATTTGATGCCCCGCTGATGCGGTCCCGTAAGGCTTGCATCCACAAACTCTGGATCCAGAGCAGGCGGGTGCTCTCGGAACAACCCAAGGATTTCCTCCCAATGGAGCCTTGCGTTTTCCGTGGCTTGGATTTCTTGTGGAAGGATCGCCAGTCTGTTATATATCTCCCTATCATCCATCTCTCTTAACTTTCTTTCCGACTTTGTCAAATAGAGAGAAGCTTATATTTATAGGCCCTAGCAAAGCAGCCCTTTATTATTATTATTATCTTAACCTAATTAGTATTCTTACGTAACACGATTCCCGGAAAAAAAGATGGAACATCCTTCAATTTAGTACGCTGAATAATTAAGAACACTAAATAATCATCCCCTGGATAAAGGCCCCGCCCTAAAGATCAAATAGTCCTTTTTGGCGGGTATTGCCACATGGCTTAATTACGATCACTCCCTCGAGAATAAGAGGCAATAATAGAACACATTGTCTAGAGTACTCCCCCCGCTTTTCTCGGGTTTCCAAAGGCACGTCACTCCTTACTCGACAACTCAAAGCTGACCAAAGTCCTCATTTACATAAACTATTTAGCTCTGGCTATTCATATCACGCTTTATTTGTCTGTATTTTATTGGCTGATTCCCAAGTACACAACTGACTTCAGCTAATCCTTACTCGACAGCTCTGTCCTTTCTTAGGTGAGCTAAGACCGAAGCAAGCTCTAATTTCCCTGGAAAGATGGAACCTTTCCAGCTCACTCTGTCAGTCCGCTAAGACGCGTATAGAGTAAGCACTAGCAATAACTTTTTCAGTACAATAAAAGATTGACCGAAGTAAGTTATGTACTTGGGAATCAGCCAATAAAATAGACAAATAAAAGCGTGATCTGAGTACGCAAAACTAAAGTGTAGGGTAAATGAGGACTCTGGTCAGCTTTGAGCTGTCAAGTAAGGAGTACGGCCTTTGGAAACACGAGAAAAGCGGGGGAGCAATGTATATAATGTGTTATATTATTGCCTCTTATTCCCGACGGAGTGGTCGTAATTAAGCTGTGTGGCCCGCCAAAAAGGACTCTTTGATTTTTAGGGGCGGAGCCTTTATCCAAGGGATAATTATTCAGTGTACTTAATTATTCAACGTACTAAATTGAAGGTTGTTCCATCTTTTTTTCTGCGAATCGTGTTATGTAAGAATACTAATTAAGTTAAGATAATCATAATAATAATAATAAAGGGCTGCTTCGCTAGGGCCTATAAATAGAAGCTTCTCTCTATTTGACAAAGTAGAAGTCCGAAAGAAAGTTAAGAGAGATGGATGATATGGAGATCTATAACAGACTGGCGATTCTTCCACAAGAAATCCAAGTCGCGGAAAACGCAAGGCTCCACTTGGAGGAAATCCTTGGGTTGTTCTTGAAGCACCCGCCTACTCTGGATTCAGAGTCTGTGGGAGCAAGGATGCAAACCTTACGGGACCGCATTAGCGGTCTACAACAAAGGATTTCTGGTCTCCTGCCAGAGCAGAATGACATAATTCTGTGTGCTGTCAACCTCGCTCGCCGGGGAGACTAGAATGGAAGGGTCCACTATTTTTTCGATAATATTTAAATAAGGAGTCCATCGACCCAAAGTACTGCATGGCTTTCTTTGTTATCTTTTTTTCTATTTCTATGGTTCACGTACTATGTTAATAGTGAACTTTGTATTGTATAGGGGTCTACAGTGTGTGTAGGCTTCCTATTTTATGTATGCTTGTAATGCTTCTGTTTTGTAAAACATTCCTTTTAATATCCGGTCTTCATCCTTAGATTAGATGCTACTTCCTTCGTCTAACGCACTCCCCCACAGATAATCAAAGTCTGTAATAGTAGACAATTCTATCAAACCCTAAAGTAGAAGAAAACTTACAAACCATAAAGCTTCCTTCATGTTTGGAAACAAACACCAAACATAAAGATACCATTGATATCATTGGACACTAAAGGGTAAAACTTTGCTTTGTGCTGTTTACATAGTCGACTGGGAAGTATACCGAAAAATCTCATTAATCTTAGTACGGAAGAGTTTTCTTTTTACGAAGCGAGAGGAAAAGAGTCACCAGCAAAGTCTTAACTAAACCATGAAAGCCTCAATCTTCACTTCCTTCAAGCCTTCTCATTAGTAGGGTCCGATATGACTTTGCAGTGTCGCTAAGAAGAATCTTCTTCCCATCCGCTAATGGACATATGCTCGACCATCAACTATGACATACATAAGTAGATTAAGAGGCATCTTCTCTTTCCTTGTACGTTCCAGCTCGCTTCGTCTGCTTCAGAGAAAAGAAAAAATTAGAAAACATCTACCTTCAGCTCATACATACCAACCATTAGCCCTAACTTCTCATCACCGTATCCATACACGGCCTGAGAAACTTATCAGAATTCCATGTCCAGGAGAAAGCGCGTGCTCAGTCAAGGGGTTTGGCATATTGAAGGCCATACCATGTTTGTTTCTGATTGGGAGCCAGCCAGGGTTCCTACTATGCCGGAACTCGGGTACCAGTTTGGCTTGAATTTAGAGGAGTGCCACATATTTCTCGAAACCTGCTCTATTTTGGCAAGAATTCTTGGAGATCATGTCTACATTCATCCCTCAACTGCGAACCTGACAAACCTTGAGGTTGCTACGGTGCTAACAATCATCAATCCATATATAAGCACTTCCTGAGGCTATCAACGTCCAGTTTGAATCCAGAGTCATCCTTAGAGTAAAGGTTTCATGCCTTTGGTTGCCTCCACTTATCACTGCCAAGAGATTGGAACATCTGTAGATGCCCTTCTGCCCTAATCACCAAGGAACACCACTTCGCATAACACGCTTGCCCGAGAAGTAGAAGCTAGATGATTATGCCACCGGAAAAACGACAGAACCAGATAAATCCAGCTAAAGAAAGGAGAAAAAGGAGTTTTATCAGAGGTGGTCTACTCGGGTTCCTCGTCCCCATCTGGAAAAAGTAACATCGGAAGGAGGGCTCCATTCAGATTGATATTGGTCTTCAAGACTTAAGTAGTTCATGGAGTGTTGTGCCCTGATCCTCTAAAGTAGAAGATGTCACCCCTAAAGCAGGAGTGAGGTCTCGGTTTCGGGCATTTCATAATAGTGATTATTGAGTTTCCAGTTTCATGCCCAGATAGGAAGTAAGGCTTATATGTATTCCTAGGTAAGTTGGGAGTTTTCCTTGGTTTTGGAGTTCCTTTGTTTGTCAACTTTAGCTGACAGCTTCCCCGAGTAGTTAGCTTCTACTTCTAGGGCTAGGGACAACTTACCGGGTTAGTTTTCCTAGATTTTAATCTATAGGAAGATAGAATTCCTTGGTAGTTTTCTTGAGTTGGTAGCTGACTTCCTAAGGCTTCCTCGAAAAAGGGAAAGCAGATTTCCTCTTCAGCACGTGCTACTATAGTAGAGTGGCATCCGAGTATTTATTTTGATAGCAATCGATTGATAGGAATCCCTTGTCATCCTCGGCAATCCCCTCAAAGTGGTGTTCAATCTTCCTAGCTATTCTATTTCCGAGATAGAGATCACCTTAAACCTTTTTTAAAAGGGGATAGAGATAAGATCTTACTAGAAAGATTTTTGGCGGGTTTCCAAAAAACGGAGGTATTTACCGGCAAATCCCTTCTTCTAGTTTTCATGGGTATTCCAGGGTGAGGAAGCTTCGAGGGAGATATTTTACCTGGTAGTTATAAAACTTAACTTCATTAGATTTGAGATACAGTCTGCAGCGTTGTTTAAAAGGCTTATTCCATGATTTGGCCAGAGAAGGAGAGCAAGAAGGGTTAAGACGAACAGAGAAAGGCACCTGGTAAAAAATTAGACCCAAAGATCTATAAACATGGATATAAAACAATAATCATTAAGCCAAGAACTATATGATCAGGAACATACCACATATAGATGAATAGTTGGCTCGGAAGGAAGCATAATTGGGTGTGCAACATATTATCTGATCAGATGAGTTTTGATGGACGGCTTTGGGAACAAATAATAGCATGAACGATGGGTATATATTTCCTTGTTGCCAGCTTATAGTACCTAAAGTATGCTGTAATATGATATACACCATCAAAGATTGTCCAGTGAAAATACAAATACTTTGTGGCCATCTCTGAGTTATATTACCTCAATTACAGATCCTATTTTCGACTTGTGGATTATAGTACACTGGTCTTGATCATGGCCAGACAGAACGAGTATCTAGGCAAAAACGTTGGCAATGTTGAGAGCCGTATTAGAAACACAGATGGAACTTTGAGATAAATAAAGACAGAAGAAATGTATCTTACGGGTTAGATCAACTCCAATAACTTCTTTGATGATTCTGTAGTGACATAATTCTGCTAACTGGATACAGAAAGGACAACATTGAATCTGAGAAGATAAATCACCAGATCAATGACAGAAGAACCACGGTGAGGGCCACATGGGGTTTGATCAGGCCGATATAAAGGGATGTGGGTCAATAAAATTCTAGGATGTGATTCTGCATCTAAGATAGATTTATTCGTAAGATTCACAAATCCGGAAATGCAAAAGATGGTAAATACAGAAGAAGATATAGCTGAATAACTCACCAGAGGAGACATTTTGTACAAACTTCCAAACCTCTGATGCCAAATCCTTTTGAGGATTCCCTGAAAAATATACATCATCTTTTTGGTTACATATCTCTTTGAGGAGAAACTCTCAGTATATATAGAACAACCCAGAGTTTGTAACAACCATCAATCACCTGTTGAAATGTAGAGTTTGTAAACACATTTACAACACTTGGCCACTGGGGCATTCACATGGAAAGCTCATGGTGCGTGGGTCCGGATCACCTGAGTTATAAAAAAAAAACGTCGGGTTAGAAAGGCAAGATAGACTGAAAGAATGATCTTCGCATGTTTATATCAGTATAAAACTGTGCAACCTCCAAAGCCAGCGTCTTTGACGACAAACGAAACGATGTCTTATCAATGAGCTGCATAGAGGCAGTAACAACAACACACAATCAGATGATCAAACTCCATTATCACACAACAATATTTAAGAGCATTTGAAGAGCTGTTACCTGTGGATCAGTAACAATGGCTACTTTAGTAAACTTCCCATCACTCTCCACTTGATCAGCCTGCAAAAAAAAGGAAGAAGCTAACAGATATGAGCAGTCAGGACTCCTTTCTTTCTTCAAGAACAGTGACTAGACAGCATCTGCAGATTATTACACATTGGTCTTGTAATCATGTTGCATCAAATATATTACAATCCCAAAAATAGTAATGACGAGAAAAAGTCTGATATTCCAATTTAAAATAATCGTTTTTACCATTTACAGTAACCTTATGGACAGAAGCAAGCAGATACAAATTCGAAATGTCGTTGAATCTAAAGTCTCGTTCACATATAAGATTGAGTATCAGTTGTTGATTAAGATCGAAATTTTTAGTGGAGAAAGAGAGAGAGACCTTAAGAAGATGATGGTGAGGCCAATAGCAAGTGAAGAGAGAAGGAAGCCAGAAGGCGAACATCTCGCCGTAAAGGATCGACGCAGATCAAATGAAACATAAAGCCACCGTGAGCTTGTGGTGGTGTTTCATCTTTCCGAGCATCTGAGTCTCTTTCTCGGCTTGCTCGCCCGAGATATTCTGCTGATCGCTCGTGTTGTTGTTGACCAACAAGAGCGGTCAAGACGCGACGCGATGTTTAGCTGCGTTTGAAGTAATACTTTACGCCGAAAATCACGGAGTGTGCGAATACAAAACGTCACGTAGTTTGTCATATTTTATGTCCAAAAAACAAAATAACAGCACGCATGCTCGAGTAAAACAATTCGACTGAGATATAATATAATTGGGCCGAGTTTACTATTGGAACGAGCCTTGGGGATATAGATAGTGATTGATCTTTACCCAGATAAATGCACTTTAACATCCAAGAATTTCCTCAAGCTCTACAAGTAAGTTTAAGTTTCTCTTTGCCTATCATATTTACTCATGAGAAACATCTCAATATTACTCCGGAACTATCTGGTGTTTAACTACGAAACAAGCATCTCTATATTGTCGCTCTTGGTTTTAACTATGAGACTTATAGTTTATGATCAATTACTACAACGGTTGCCTCTTTCACAATGTGCAGAAGGATTTCATAGCACATACAGACGATCTAACCGACATAGGAACTGGTTGGAGATTCAATATAAAAGTAAGTTGTTGTTATTCTACATTTTGATGATGTTTCTATTACCGTATATAGTTATACAACGACTATATTGAAATCCCTGTGAGTATGCTACATTAATATCTGCATATATTTCATTTTCTTACTTGTAACTTGCGACTCTGTATATAGCAGAGGTTCATTATTCAATAGAAATCAAGCATTCCATTTACTATACAACGGTAATAGTTGTTGGAACTTGGTGCTGATTAATCTCTATTAAACAACCTAGCAAGTTCATAGCCTGGATCTCGGGTTTACAATTGTGCTTGAATCTAAAGAGTATCTCGTGTTTACCTCAAATACAGGCAGCGGAAATATGTTCAGGAACGCGAGATCGAGAGCGCCTCAAATGCTGCGCCTCTACTGGTATCCACACGCACACAAACTGGAACGGACGGGATGCTAGTGCCGTTTAGAGATCGGATCTCTCAGAGGGTTTCAGTTTCTTTCTGGTGGCTGTGAATTAGGTCTAATCCTGTAAAAGTCGACCATAGATCATATATATATATTGACTTTTACCATGACCTGATTAACCAAGACTCAAACCGTGGTTAATTAAGTCATAAACCAAATTCTGCAATTTGGTTCGCGATCTGTGTCGATCGACACACTTTCTGTGTCGATCGACACAACCTCAGAAACTTGTTATCGAATGCACATCATATGTGCATTCATTAGATCATTACACTAATGATCAACCCCATATTAAATATCCAGTTTGCTTAGGTGTGTGACCCTGTAGGATTATATAATACTAGCAATGAGTTCTAAACTCATAGATCATAAGTTGCTTCTAGCAAAGCGTTATGATTACCCAGTATCATATGAATGTCTAATCTCGACAACACAACTATCTCTAGAGTGATTACAAGTGTGATTTCAGGACATTCCCAACAATCTCCCACTTGTACTGGAATCATCTATTCCCACAATCCATTTGTCACTATATCTCGATCTGGCATAAGGCAAGATCCGTGTCATCCTTATTAAGCCAAAATCATGTTCATCGAACTCCGATTTATACTGACAAGACAAACGACTGACAATCACCTCGTTTGAGTGAGGCCACACATTTCCCAGTATCAAATCTTCGATGGGCCCTGAGATATTTATCTCCTGTTATATAGGAGGGACAAATCCCATCTTGTTCCATCCATGTTTCTTCACACACTTCATGATACGCCCAATCAATGCCTTTATAATCACCAGTTACGGCTGAAGTTTGACAAGGTTAAAGCGGACCAATTCACATGTAAGAAAACATGATGAACTCAGGTCTAAGGGCTATACTCTATAATCGTAATGAAAATTCTCATGACACTTATATAACTATCATGTAGAGTTTTCATTAGCGGGTCATGTCTGATCATGTGTTCTCCAACACATATCTATGTGATTGACTTTAATACTCTTATTAATGACTCCATGAAACTTAGTCATCAGTCACCTCACATACTAGTCTCACGCGGTTATTAATGTCCCACTTTAACAACCTTGACCAGGGACCAATCATAATTTATGTCATTTATCATTTATAGGGTTTCATGATCAAGTCACATACTTGATGGCCTATAAAATGTCATAAATCGCTTTGGGACTATTATTTAATAGCATGATTAAATAGTACTGATGTCAGATTTCAATAACATAATCAAATTATGTTTACACTAACATCTTTTTTTTTTATAACTAAAATTAACAACAATGACTCCCACTAAAATTAAGATCACATCTTAAGACATCTAATGCCTTTAGTTGTAGTCTAACCCTCATTCGCTCTCGCTCAGCATATGTCGAAGGACACTACGTCTTGCTAAGATTAATGACAAGAGTCATTGGCATGAAGCCCTTCTTGGAATCGTGCATACTGGACCTGTGCAAGACCTTATCAACATAAGTATCTTGACAATCCAATTAGCTTGTCCAATCTATCTCTATAGATTCTTATTCCAAGAATGTATACGGCTTCTCCCATGTTTTTCATCGAAAAACAACTTTCGAATCAAGTCTTAACAGACTGAAACAATGAAACTTTATTTCTGAGAAGCAGTATGTCATCAACATACAATACTAGAAATGCAACTGCGCTCCACTAGTCATCTTGTAAACACATGGTTCCTCTTCGTTCCTGATGAAGTCAAACCTTTTTGACTGCTTCATCAAAACGAAGACTCAAACTCCGAGATGCTTGCTTCAATCCATAAATGGATCGATGAAGCTTGCATATCTTCCTAGCAGCATTAGGATCAATGCAAACTTCAGGTTGTGTCACGTACACATCCCTTTTCCAGAATTCCATTAAGGAAAACTGTTTTCACATCCATCTGCCAGATCTCATAACCATTATGAGTGGTGGTTGCTAGGAGAATCCGAATGGACCTTAAGCATGGTGACTGGGGAATAGGTTTCTTCATAGTCAATACCATGAATTTGATTGAAACCTTTTCCACCAATCCTGCTTTGGATATTTGAATATCGCCATCCACATCAATTTTCTTCTTGAAAGTCCATTTACACTTAATGGTTTTTACACCATCGAGCAAATCAACCAAAGTCCATACTTGGTTTTGTGACATGGATCCCATTTAGGATTCAGCGGCTTTCAGCCATTTTCGGAGTCAAGGCCCATCATTGCTTCTTCAAAGTCGCATACTCGTCACTGTCTATGAACAACAGATCATGGCAATTGGTCATGAGAAATTCAAAACTCTCGGGTTCGTGACGAATCCTCTCGGATTTGCGAACTTCAGGCACCACAGGTGTAGGTTCTACAACTCTTTGTAGATCCAACTGCTTCTCTTCCTCATCAGGTTGAGCAGCCTCCTGTGATTTTCGAATTTCTTCGAGTTGTACTTTACTCCCACTGTTCTTTCTGGAAAGAGAATCTTTCTCAAGAAAAACACAGTCAATTGTGTCGTTCTTCTCCTAGCATCGATCGACACAACATTTGCGTCGATCGACACACCCACTAGACATGTATATTAATGTGTATCAAATACCCATTAATTTGATCGATGGGAGTAAAAGTAACATGCCTTGGTCTCCTTAGGATAACCAATGAAGTAGCATTCATTGGATTTGGTTGCGAGTTTATCAGAGATTAAACGTTTTACATAATCCTCACAACCCCAAATCTTCATGAAAGACAAATCAGGAACATTTCCAGTCCACATCTCATGTAGTCTCTTTGTAACTGATTTTGACGGAACTCTATTTAGTTTATACGCAGACGTTTCCAGAGCGTATCCCTAGGAGGATAATGGAACATCTAAGTGACTCATCATTGATCGAACCATATCTAATAAGGTCCGATTCAGGAGGAGTGAGTTGTGAAACAATTCCACAATCTCTCAGATGATCATTAAATTCTTGACTTAAATATTCACCTCCACGATCTTATCGTGGATCTTCAATACTTTTTCCAAGTTGATTCTGTACTTCATTCTGGAATTCCTTGAACTCTTCAAAAGATTCTGATTTATGTCTCATTAGATGAACATAACCATATCTACTGAAAACATCAGTAAAGGTAATGAAGTACTGAAAGTTTCCTCTAGCTCTTGTGTTCATTGGGCTGTACACATCGGTATGTATAAGGCCCAATAAGTCACTGGCCCTTTCAATTTGTTTGTTCGCGACTTGTGTCGACCGATACACCTTTTGTGTCGATCGACACTACCTTTTGTTGAAAGGGGCCTTCGTCATTTTACCCAACAAACAAGATTCGATTTTCTCATCATGATTCATAATCAAATGAGTCCAAAAGCCCATCACTGTGGAGCTTATGAATCCGTTCTCATTTATGTGGCTCAAACGACAATGCCAGAGAAAAAGTTTGATTCGTATCATTTGACTTGAATCTCTTGGTACTAATGTTATATTTAGGCACATTTTGGTTTAGAACATAAAGTTCATTCTCTAATGGACTGCTATCATAAAACATATCATTGTAATCAAATGAATAACACTTATTCTTAATTTGAAAACTGATATCCTTCCATATCCAAACAAGGAATAGAAATAATATTTCTGCTCACAGCAGGTACATAGTAGCAGTTCTTAAGTTCCAAAAACATGCCATAAAAGAAAACAAATGAAATACTCCTACGGCTAATGCAGCAACTCTCGCTCCATCTCCCACGCGTAGATCCACTTGTCCTTTCTCCAAAATCCTACTTTTGCTTAGGCCACTACAAAAAAAAGAGACATTGATAGCATATTAAGATAGCACGGTTTTCATAAGTGTTATAATAGATGATTTTGGGATTTTTGTTACAATATAATAGCATTTAAAAAATGCTAATACGAAATTTTATTGAGTGGGAACGAAATTTGAGGTTGGAGCCTAATTTTTGGTATGGAGCGCCAAACCCTTAGAATTATTTTTGGTTTTGGTAAAAATTTATCCAAATTTTTCTTTTATCCTTGGAAACAAAATACAATCCCTAAGAAAAAAAAACAAAACGATTCACTTTTCTCTTATCTCTCTCTATCTAGATTCTTTCTTCCTCCTTCTCTCATCGAGAAATCCAGATATCATATGCCATTCGTCTAGAAATCCAGGGATTTCATATGCCTTCTTCTCTAATCTCTGATTTTTAGGAACCCAGAAATCCTCCTTTTCGCAGACCCAAACAATGACTCAAAATCTGGATCCGGAGTGTGATAGATCGAAGGAACAGTGGATGCAGCGAGCGTGGAGGTCTCCAAATTGGATTTCAAGCATCTACAGTGGTGACGGAGCCGGCCAGCCAGCGAGAAGAAGCGTGTTGTCAAGGAAGTGAAGGAGAAGAAGAAGCCTGCTTCTGGTGTTTCGAATAAGAAACCCTCTTCTGCTCATCCTACTTACGAAGAGGTACAAAACGATCCCGATTCAATAACAACAAGGATGGAATCCTGTTACATATTCACTGTGAAAACTGTATTTGTTCATTTTGGCACTTGCGATTACACCCTTACACCATTTTGTGGCTCATCCAGATGAAGCTTCTAGGAGAGAAGTCAGGCCGGTCAGGTAGCTTATCATCGTCAATTTTTGGTTGGTGCTAACTTGGTGTTGTGTTGCAGACTTTCAAGCGTAGGAACGTGTTGGATCCCGATGGATCTAGGGTTTGATATATTGAAAATAGACCAACCTCGTTCTTACCTATGGCAGCGGAAGAGATGGTGAACGAGATCAGTTGGAGCAACGCAACACCTTGCCTCTACCAGATACACACGCACGCTCACTGGAAACGGGATGCTAGTGCCGGATCAATAGGGATCGATAGTGTCTGGTGTGTCTAGTGTTTCTATCAAGAAAACTGGACGGCTCCCTTGTTTAGGTCGAACTAATCTGTTTTTATTCGACCTAAACGTGCTTAACGGGCCAGACTCAATTAAGCCATAACCCGAAAAGCCTGTTCGGAAAATCCGAACTGTGTCGACCGACACACAAGCTGTGTCGATCGACACAATACCATAATATCGATATTAATGTGTATCCAATACACATTAGTATGATCATTACCATAATGATCATTCCCATGTCGTAGCTTCCAGTTCGCTTAGGTGTGTGACCCTATAGGATCATATAATACTGGCAGTAAGTCCACGACCTACAGATTGCAAGAGGCTTCTAGCAAAGCATTGCAAACGCCCAGTATTATACGAATGTCTGATCTCGACACACAACTATCACAGGAGTGAGTACAAGTGTGATTTCAGGACACCATCCTAACAATCTCCCACTTGTACTGGAATCACCAATTCCAATAATCCCTTTGTCACTTTATCTCGATTTGGCATAAGGCAAGATTTGTGTCATCCTTATTAAGCCAACATCGTGTTTATCGAACTCCTGATCTCATACTGAACATTACAAACAACTGAACTACAGTTCGTTTGAGTGCGGCCACACATTTTTCTCAGTAATCAATCTTCGATAGGCCCTGAGATGTTTATCTCCCGTTATACAGGAGGGACAAATCCCTTCTTGTTCCATCCCTGTTTCAACGCACACTTCATGATATACCCGAACAGTGCCGTTATAGCCGCCAGTTACGGGTCGACGTTTGACAAAGTCAAAGTGTACCAATTCATATGCAAGAAAGCATGATGAACTCAGGTCTAAGGACTATACTCTATAGTCGTAATGAGAACCTCTTATGACACAGATATAACTATCTTGTAGACTTCTCATTAGCGGGTCATGTCCGATCATATGTTCACCAACATATATCTATATGACTGACTGCGATAATCATATCATTGGCTCCATGAAACTTAGCCAACAGTCACCTCACAATCTAGTCTCTATCGGTTGTCAGTGTCCCGATTCTACAACCTCGACTAGGGATAAAATAATTTATTAACTTATAGGGTTTCATGATCAAGTCCTCAACTTGATGACCTATAATATGTCATAAACTTATTTGGGACCATTATTTAGATCACAATAAATAATGCTGAAATCAAATTTCATTAAAACACTTCTAAAAGAATGTTTACAAGAGCATTTTATTATAACTAAAATAAACTAAGAACTCCCACTAGAATCAAGATTACATCTTAAGATCTCTAATGCCTACAGCAGTCGAATGACTCTCATGCTTAGGCCTTGGGAGTGACTTATTCAGAGGATCAGCTACATTCTCGTCCGTCGGGACTCGGCTGATCTTTACATCACCTCTATTGACGATATCACAAATCAGGTGATATTTCCTCTCCACGTGTTTGGACTTCTGGTGTGACCTTGGTTCTTTCGCCTGAGCAATGGCTTCGTTGTTATCACAAAACAAAGCCACTGGCTCCAAGATACTAGGAACCACACCAAGTTCAGTCATGAACTTCTTGATCCAAACAGCTTCCTTTGCCGCTTCTGAAGCAGCAACATATTCAGCTTCCGTTGTGGAATCAGCTACGGTATTCTGCTTAGAGCTCTTCCAGCTCACTGCACCGCCATTTAGACAGAAGACATATCCAGATTGTGATCGGAAATCGTCTATGTCTGTCTGAAAACTCGCATCGGTGAATCCATTCACTACAAGTACTTCACTTCCTCCATACACAAGGAATTTATCCTTAGTATGTCTCAAATACTTGAGAATATTCTTGACAGCTGTCCAGTGAACTTCACCTGGATCAGATTGGTATCTACTCGTCATGCTTAACGCGTAAGCTACATCTGGACGAGTGCAGAGCATGGCATACATAACAGATCCTATTGCAGAAGCATAAGGAATCCTATTCATGCGTTCTCGCTCAGCAGGTGTCGCCGGACACTGCTTCTTGCTGAGACTCATGCCATGAGACATCGGTATGAAGCCCTTCTTGGAATCTTGCATCCTGAATCTGTGCAACACCTTATCAATATTAGTGTCCTGGCACAAACCAATCAGCCTATTCGATCTATCTCTGTAGATTCTGATTCCAAGAATGTACGCGGCTTCTCCCATGTCTTTCATGGAAAAACAACTTCCAAGCCAAGTCTTGACAGACTGAAGCAACGGAACGTCATTACCGAGGAGGAGTATGTCATCGACATACAGTACAAGAAACACAATTTTGCTCCCACTAGTCTTCTTGTAAACACATGGTTCCTCTTCGTTCTTGATAAATCCAAATTTCTTTACTGCTTCATCAAAACGAAGATTCCAACTCCGTGATGCTTGCTTCAATCCATAAATGGATTTATGAAGTTTGCATACCTTCCTAGCATTCTTTGGATCGACAAAACCTTCAGGCTGTGTCATGTACACATCCTCTTCCAGAATACCATTCAGGAATGCGGTTTTGACATCCATTTGCCAAATCTCATAATCATAATGAGCGGCAATCGCTAGAAGAATCCGAATGGATTTAAGCATAGCGACTGGGGAATAGGTTTCATCATAGTCAATACCATGAATTTGTTTGAAACCTTTAGCCACCAACCTCGCTTTGTAAATCTGTACATTGCCATCCACGTCAATCTTCTTTTTGAAGATCCATTTACACTCAATGGCTTTTGCACCATTAGGTAAATCGACCAAGGACCATACTTGGTTTTCTGACATGGATCCCATTTCGGACTTAGAGGCTCCAAGCCATTTTTCGGAGTCCGGGCCCATCATTGCTTCCGCGAAGGTCGTTGGTTCGTCACTATCAATGATCATCAGATCATTTGAATCGGTTACGAGAAATCCATAGTATCTCTCGGGTTCGTGACGGATCCTTCCGGATCTGCGAACTTCATGTTGGGATTATGTCCTGAAATCACATTGTACGAACTCTAGAGATAGTTGTATTGTCGAGATCGGACAATTCATGTGATACTGGGTAATCATAATGTTTTGCTAGAAACCAATTATGACAAATGAGTTGTAACTCATTTCCAGTATCGTGTGAACCTACAGGGTCACACACCTAAGCAAGTTGGATATACTCTGCATGGGATAGATCATTGGCATATGGTCTGATCGATGTGTATTGGATACGCATCGAGTTGAGTTTCTAAGAGGTGTATCGATCGACACCATTGGGTGCGTCGGTCGATACAGGGCATGTGTCGATCGACACCACTAAGTGTGTCGGTCGACACAAGGGCGAAACCGAGACTGATGTTTCGGTTCACCGCGAGGTCAATATATAAACTCGTTTTTGTATCTCGACCGAGTAAGTGTTCATCAGAGCCGCCCAGACAGTTTTCTGAGACAGAAAACAGAAGCTCTTCCTCTAGAAACTAAGGTCCCAAAGAGATCCGAGCACCGGCGCTAGCAACCCGGCGGATTCCAGCTTGTGTGCGTGTGGACTACGATAGAGGCGCAGCATCTGAGGCGCAGTAGATCTCGTATTACCTGATCCATCTTCCGCTGCCAAACACCAGGTAATCACGAGGTGAGATCCATGATTCAATTAACTAGACCCTAGATCCTAGGCTATCGGGAACTCGCGAGAATTCTGAATCTGTAGAATTGGCTCGGATTCCCAACAGTGGTATCAGAGCCTTAGGGTTTTATCATTGAATCGAACCTGTTTGTAGAATTTAATGAATTGAATTCGTTCATTGGAATTATGAGTTAGAACAGGTGAGATCGATCTGATCGATCTGCGATTCTGTGTTTTCGCACAGTGTCGATCGACACACTGGGTGTGTCGGTCGACACAAGGTGGCGAATTCAACAGAGTCGACGGCTAGGGTTTTTCGCGAAGAAAAACCGAAAGCCTTCTGTGTCGATCGACACACTGGGTGTGTCGGTCGACACAGAGCAAACTCGGTCGAGTGTCGAGCGACACAGTTTCAGTGTCGGTCGACACAGGACGAAATTCGGCGGCTAGGGTTTTTCTCGTAGAAAACCTAAAAGCCTACTGCGTCGATCGACACAGGTTGAGTGTCGATCGACACAGGCCGAGCGAATGGTTAATCGGTTCAATTGGATTGGACCGGTCATCATGCTTGGTTAAGTCCGAATAGATCGGTTTAAATTGGATGAATTAGTTCAATTGGATTGAACTGATTATCTCAATTAGCATGAACCGATGGGATAAATCAATTTGATTGGATAAGTCGGTTCAATTGAATTGGACTGGTTATCGCAATCAGTTGAAACTGGTTTAAACGGTTTAAATTGGATGAATTGGTTCAATTGGATTGAACTGATCATCCCAATTAGTATAAACCGATTGGTTAAGATCAGTTTGATCAGATAAGTCGGTTCAATTGAAAACGACCGGTTATCAAGAACAATCTGCGGTTTAGGTCTATGTCGATCGTCACACATGGGCTGCGTCGATCGACATAACTGGTTCGATGAACCGGGTTAATTGAATTAACCGGTCATTGAAATCCGGTTTTGTTTGGTTATGTCGATCGACAGACAGAGTCTGCGTCGATCGACACAGTGCTCGGAATTCTGGTTATTGAACCTTGAATTTGCAGAAACCAAACTAGACTTAAACATTGATCAAAGATTAGCTTCAATGTGGTCAACTGTCAAGACTCGTTTAGTTGTGTGATGTCTAGCCAAGAGCTTGGTGTCCACAATTACGTGAGTAAGGCAGGTAATAACATTGATGGACTTGCAGTGCATTAACATCAACAATTACATGACCTAAGAAATTGATTTGCTAAACTTTTGGGTTTAGTTTCCTCAACTAAATATCAAGTAACCTTGATGTCTTGCCCAACCTTGTCTACTGTCAAAACTTGTTTCATTGTTGGATAATCTTGGAGTCCTTGGTATCCACAGTGACAATGAGTAAGACAGGTGGTCATTGATAGACTTGCAGTGCAACTGTCAATGATCACAAGACAGAAAAGGATTGGTTGTACTTGACTGGGCTATCAGAAGTTCTGAGCCCAGAGACATCAGAGTGGATTAGACATAGTTTGTCTCATCCACAACCAAGAGTTGTACTGAGTGCAATTAGCAGTGATTTGCTTACCTAGATAACTAAAGTTTGGGTAATGGCGAGTCGCCCACTCACATTTTGGTGAAGTATGGATCTTGGATCATTATGTTCATAGAGGAAACATTGTTTGAATATAATGCGAGTTTTCTTATTCGATAAGATTTCTCATCATATACATAACTAAATCTTTGTTTTTCTTGGATTTCAGCTTATGTCTATGACTACTTTCTCGTTGCGATCCGTCCCTGAGAAGGACAAGTTAAATGGATCCAACTTCCTGGATTGGTATCGGAATCTGAGATTCATTCTCAAGCAGGAGAGCAAGGACTATGTCCTTGAAAAGGCTCTTCCAGAAAAGCTTGGGACCAATCGCTCGCATGCAGTGTATAATGCTTGGAATAAGCATTATACTGATGTGGTAGATGTGCGTGGTCTGATGTTGGCTACCATGAACTCAGACTTGAAGAGTCAGTATGAGAACATGGAGTCGCCAATAGAGATGATCACCAGCCTGAAACTGAAGTTTCAGGATCTGGCACGAGTTGAGAGATTCCAGATGGTGAAGTCTCTCACTGGATGCAGACTACCAGAAGATGCTCCAGTTAGTCCTCATGTCATTAAACTGATGGGTTACGTTGATAACCTGGGGAAACTGGAATGTCCTGTCAGCTTAGAGTTGGCTACTGACATCATTCTGCAGTTACTGCCGTCTAGCTATGACAAGTTCGTTAAGAACTATATCAAGAAAGGCTTGACGAAGAAGTTGACTGAGCTGCATAGCATGCTCAAGACAGCAGAGCAAAACATCAAAAGGGGTAAAAGATTTGAGAAATCTTGTAAAGAAAAGGGTGAAGACAAGGCCGTCCAGATTTGGAATCAGGATAAGCCTGTGTCATCTTATAAGCCCAAATCAAGCCCATCTGGTGTTAGTAATTGCTTCTACTGTAATGAGTCGGGGCATTGGAAGAGAGATTGCAATAAATTCTTGGAAGATTCACAAGAGATGGAGAAGATGTATGGTACTTCTTCTTCAGGTATTGTGTTATTAATTCAAGTTCTACATAAGTATTGAATACTTGTTGTGGTACTGATATTTTTGAAATATGCAGGACCTAAGCGACAGTAGAACGTTGAAGAAAGGACAAGTGGAACTGCGAGTCTGGTTTGAAGCAATGGTTGCTACGTGAGCCGTAGAGATTCTTCACTTGTAGGAGCCTTTCATACTTGGTTTTAGAAATTAAGTAATTGCTACTATGTATCTGTCTTGTGCAGAAATGTCTTTCATATTCTTTTGAGAATTTGGATGTTTTTCATTTTGATAAAAGACAAGTTCTTTGGATCTTAATGAAATATTCTGTGGTAGCACCCCGTTTAGAATGGGTTTTATATCTTAAACCAACAGAAGTTGAACATAACACAAACACTAAAGGTTTGAGTCTAATGACTCGAACTCGACTTTTCTTTGGTATAGTCGTTTAACCACGAGAGTAAAGCAGATTCAGTAAATCCATAGTTTTGGACTCTTTTGATTTTAATCAATTAAGACATGAATCCTGCTTGCTGGACCAAATGACTAAGGCCCATTTAGCAGAGCTAAAAGGAAACGGGCTAGAGGCTTATTGGGCCCTACACATACTGATGTATGCGGCCCAACTAGCATCATTGCCAAAGGAAATATTATGTACTTCATTACTTTAATGATGGATTCAATAAGCATGGCTGTGTTCATTTGATGAGACACAAGCTGGAATCCCTTAAGGGAGTTCCAAGATGAAGTGTAGAACCAATTTGACAGAAGTATTGAGATCCTCGATTGAATCGCGGAGGAAAATACTATAGTCAAGAATTGGGTGATCATCTGAAAGAATGAATCAGATCTTATGAGATATGATTCGATTGATGATGAGTCACATGAATCTTCCATAACCATTTAAGAATACGTTCTGAAATGTCTATGTTCACGCTAAAAGGTTTTATCAGAATCAGTGAAAAACACCACATTGGATGTGGACTGGGTGATTTCCAAATTTGTTTTTCTGATTAATTGGGATTGCAAGGTTTGTGTAAGACAGTAGTCAACAAACAAACTTGAATCCATATCTGATAGGTTCCACCTCGCTGGTTGTCCTGAGGAAACCAAGGCTTAGTGCTTTTGTTGCCCAGAACTGTGTCTTTTAAGAAAGGTGATACTTTCAAAAGGAACAGTGGGAGTAAAAGTACACATCGAAGAAATTCGATAAACACAGTAAGCTGCTCGACCTGATAAGGAAGAGCAGCGGTGAGATCTACAAAGTGTTGTAGGATCTGCACCTGTGGAGCCTGAAATTCGCAGATCCGAAAGGATCCGTCACTAACTCGAGAGTGATATCTCGTAACCTATTGTCGTGATCTGCTGATCATTGAATAGTGACGAGCATGCAAAATTCAAAGAAGCGGTGGTAAGCCCCAACTCCGAAAATAAGCTGGGTATGCATGTTAGTTTCACCGATCCATTTCTGGATTGAAACAAACATCTTGGAGTTGGAATCAACATTCTGATAATGTGGTCAATAGTTTTTGACTTGATCAGAAAGAGATGAAACCATGCGTTTGCAAGAAGACTAGTGGGAGCGTAATGGCAATTCTCACACAGTGTGTTGTTAACATACTTGAATCTCATAAATGACGTTCCGACGCTAAAGTCTTGTCAAGATTTAGGTCGGAAGTCAAATTTACACGATAGACATAGGAGAAGCCGCGTGAATTCTTGGAATAAGGATCCATTGGAATGGATCAGAGTAGCTAATTGGATCGTGTCAAAATCCTTATGTTCATAAGGTATTGGACAGTTCAAATGTGCTTGATTCCAAGAATGGCTTCATACCAAAGGTCTTATGGCAATTATCCAAGCGAGATGCAGTGTCTTGGACACTGGCTGAGCTGGTAACAATATTAGCAAGAAGAAGTGTTTTGAACACTGTCTGAACTAGTACTAATGAGTGTGATTACTTATGCTGATGCAGTAGAATCCATCATGAATGCCATATTGTGCGCTCGTCTAGATGCAGCTTAAGCATAGAGCATGACGAGAAAATACCAATGTACTCCGGTAATAGTCACTGAACAGTTACCAGAAATATCCCAAGTGTTGAGAAACACTAAGGATAGGTTCGTGGTGAACTGATAAAGTGACGAACCAGTTGAAAGTAGTTAGTCGGACAAAGACGATTCCCGGTTCCCACCTGGTTATGTCTCTTTGTCTGAATAGCGGTGCTAACTGTTGGAAAGGCTCCAAGCAGTAGACCGTAGAATAGTGCTTTTATCTGAATGGCGGTGTAATTTGTTGAAATTGTTTCAAGAAATAGCACCACACTCTCTCCCACAACCTAAGCACGGAATTTATTCTGTTGCTGTAGGTATAAGATATCTGATAAGATGATCTTGATTCAAGTGGGAGTTATTTTAGTTATGTTGTAAACTTTACATAGACATGCTTTGGCAGTGTTTGTGTAAGTTAAAACTGACATCAATATTATTTAATTATTGGATAATTAAATAATGGTCCCAAAGTACTTTATGGTCATCTTATAGGTCATCAAGTTGAAGACTTGATCATGAAACCCTATAAGTAAAAGATGACATAAATTATGATTGTCCCTAGTCAAGGTTGTTAAAATGGGACACTAACAACCGCACAGACTAGTATGTGAGGTGACTGTTGGACTAAGTTTCATGGAGTCAATGATATGATTATCACAATCAGTCACATAGATATATGTTGGTGAACATATGATCGGACATGACCCGCTTAATGAGAACTCCACATGATAGTTATATATAAGTGTCATGGGAGGTTCTCATTACGACTATAGAGTATAGTCCTTAGACCTGAGTTCATCATGCTTTCTAGCATATGAATTGGTACGCTTTGACCTTGTCAAACGTCGTTCCGTAACTGGCGGCTATAAAGGCATTGCTTCAACGTATCATGAAGTATGTGTAGAAACAGGGATGGAACAAGATGGAATTTGTCCCTCCTGTGTAACGGGAGATAAATATCTCAGGGCCCATCGAAGATTTGATACTGAGAAAATGCATGGCCGTGCTCAAACGAGGTGATTGTCAGTCGTTTGTTTTAATCAGTATAGATCAGAAGTTCGATGAACATGATGTTGGCTATAATAAGGATGACACAGTCTCTTGCCTTATGCCATATCGAGATATAGAGACGAAGGGATTATAGGAATAGATGATTCCAGTACAAGTGGGAGATTGTTGGGATTATGTCCTGAAATCACATTGTACGAACTCTAGAGATAGTTGTATTGTCGAGATCGGACAATTCATGTGATACTGGGTAATCATAATATTTTGCTAGAAACCAATTATGACAAATGAGTTGTAACTCATTTCCAGTATCGTGTGAACCTACAGGGTCACACACCTAAGCAAGTTGGATATACTCTGCATGGGATAGATCATTGTCATATGGTCTGATCGATGTGTATTGGATACGCATCGAGTTGAGTTTCTAAGAGGTGTATCGATCGACACCATTGGGTGCGTCGGTCGATACAGGGCATGTGTCGATCGACACCACTAAGTGTGTCGGTCGACACAAGGGCGAAACCGAGACTGATGTTTCGGTTCACCGCGAGGTCAATATATAAACTCGTTTTTGTATCTCGACCGAGTAAGTGTTCATCAGAGCCGCCCAGACAATTTTCTGAGATAGAAAACAGAAGCTCTTCCTCTAGAAACTAAGGTCCCAAAGAGATCCGAGCACCGGCGCTAGCAACCCGGCGGATTCCAGCTTGTGTGCGTGTGGACTACGATAGAGGCGCAGCATCTGAGGCGCAGTAGATCTCGTATTACCTGATCCATCTTCCGCTGCCAAACACCAGGTAATCACGAGGTGAGATCCATGATTCAATTAACTAGACCCTAGATCCTAGGCTATCGGGAACTCGCAAGAATTCTGAATCTGTAGAATTGGCTCGGATTCCCAACACTTCAGACTCCACAGGCGCCGGTTCCACAGAACTTTGTGGATCCAACTGCTGCTCTTCCTCAGTAGGTTGAGCAGTATCCTGTGTATCTAGAATTTCTTCAAGATGTACCTTACTCCCACTGTTTTTCTTAGAGAGAAACTCCCTTTCAAGAAAAGAACAGTCCCGAGCAACAAATACTTTGTTCTCAGATTGGTTGTAAAAGTAGTATGCCTTGGTTTCCCTAGGATAACCAACGAAGTAGCATTTATTTGATTTAGGTGTAAGCTTGTCAGAAATTAAACGTTTGACATAAGCTTCACAACCCCAAATCCTCAGGAAAGACAGACTAGGAACATTCCCAGTCCACATTTCATGTGGTGTCTTTTTCACTGATTTAGATGGTACCCTATTTAGTGTAAACACAGACGTTTCTAGAGCGTATCCCCAAAAGGATAATGGAAGATTAGAATGACTCATCATAGACCGAACCATGTCCTACAAGGTTCGATTCCTCCTCTCTGACACTCCATTCCATTGGGGTGTTCCAGGAGGAGTGAGTTGTGAAACAATTCCACACTCGCTCAGATAGTCGCTGAATTCTTGGCTTAAGTATTCTCCTCCGCGATCCGATCGCAGAACTTTGATACTTTTGCCAAGTTGATTCTGTACTTCATTCTTGAATTCCTTGAATCTATCAAAGGATTCTGACTTGTGTCTCATCAAATAGACATAGCCATACCTACTGAAGTCATCAGTAAAGGTAATGAAGTACTTGTAATTTCCTCTGGCAACAGTACTCATCGGCCCACATACATCAGTATGAATAAGGCCCAATAAGTCACTGGCCCTTTCATTTGGTTTGTTGAAAGGGGCTCTAGCCATTTTGCCCACCAAGCAAGATTCGCATTTCTCACATGATTCAAAATCAAATGAGCCCAGAAGCCCATTTCTATGGAGCCTTTGGATGCGTTTCTCATTTATGTGGCCCAAACGACAATGCCATAAGAAAGTCAGGTTTTCGTCATTGGACTTAAACCGCTTTGTATTTATGTTAAAGACAGGCATTTCTTGGTTTAAAATATATAACCCATTATCTAATGGGGCGCTACCATAAAACGTACCATCACGATTAAAAGAACAAACTTTATTCTTAACAGCAAAATCAAAACCTTCCAAATCCAAAACGGAAACTGAAATTATGTTTCTGCTTATCGCAGGTACAAAGTAGCAATTATTTAAAATTAAAACCATGCCCGATGGTAAGGACAATTCGTAGGTGCCTACGGCCAGTGCAGCAACCTTAGCTCCATTCCCGACCCGTAGCTCCACTTGTCCTTTCTTCAGCGTCCTACTTATTCTTAGTGCCTGCACATCAGTACAAATATGAGCACCGCAGCCGGTATCCAATACCCACGAAGTAGAACTAGAAGACATAACATTAAGTTCGATAACATAAGTACCTGAATCAGACGCATCATACGTCTTCTTCAGTTTCTTGTAATCTTCCTTGAACTTCTTGCAGTCTCTTTTCCAATGCCCCAACTGCTTGCAGTAGTTGCACTTATCCTCAGCAGAAGGCCCGGATTTGGGCTTGGGCTTGGGCTTGTCTTGAATTTCAGTCTCGACAACCTGGGCCTTTCCCTTATCCTTCTTAGGTTTCTTAAACCTTTTACCCCCTTGTACCATCAGGACACTGGGAGTAGCCTTCTTGAGATTCGGCTCTGCTGTCTTCAGCATACCGTGCAACTCAGTCAATGTCTTAGTCATGTTTTGCATGTTGTAGTTCATGATGAACTGATCAAAACACGACGGCAAAGACTGCAGAATCATGTCAGTGGCTAGCTCCTGAATAATGGCACAATCCAGTTTCCCCAGGTTATCAATGTAACCCATCATTTTAAGGACATGAGGACTTACTGGACTGTCCTTAGCCAGGTTGCAGTCCATGAGAGATTTAACCGTCTGGTATCTCTCTGTGCGAGCTTGCTCCTGAAACAAAACTTTCAGGCTGTTAATCATCTCAATGGGTGACAACACGTTCTCATATTGCTTCTGCAGCTCAGAGTTCATGGTCACCAGCATCAGACAAGTAACATCTTTGACATCCGCTGAATGCTTATACCAAGCATTCTTTTCTGTCTGCGGAGCATTGGAACGTGGCCTCTCGGTGAGAACTCTTTCAAGGACATATTCCTTGTTCTCTTGCCTGAGAACTATTCTCAGGTTCCGATACCATTCCAAGAAATTTGATCCATTCAACTTGTCCTTCTCAAGGACGGATCTTAGTGAGAAAGTGTTGATGTGATTTGAGACAGACATAGCTGTAATTCAAAAGAGGTAAATTTTAGTTATAAAGCTCAAGAAATGAGAATTCTTATCGAATAAGAAAAACTCGCATTGTATTCAAAACTATGTTTCCTCAGATGAATACAATGAGCCAAGATCCTCAGATTGCTAAAATTCGAGTGGGCGACTCGCCGTTACTCAAAATTCAGTCATCTAGGTAAGCAAATCATTGCTAATTGTACCCAGTACAACTCCTGGTCGTGGATAAAACAAACTATGTCCAATCTGTTGGAATTATGTCCAGTAATCTCTGTACTGTCTCTAGAAAGTAAGAGTATGTCAATGATCAGACATAAGTCATATAATACTGGGGGTCATGATGGCTTGCTAGAGTCTGCTCATGATCTATAAATCTTGGATTTATTGCCTTTATTATATGATCCCATATGGGTCACACGCCTAAGCTAACAGGAAAATGTGTAGGAACGGTTTAGCAGAAATACGGTAAAAGTGCTAGGCATTTACTGTACTTAGAGAGAGACTAAAGGGCCTGATTAAATCTAAGGGATTTAATCAGACTGAGAATTGGGCCCAAAAGCCCATAAGAACTGGACAAGGGTTTTAATAAATAAAACTTGCCCTAGCTCTTATTTTTCTCAAGCAGTCTGCGCCTCCCTCTCTCTCTGTCTGCGCCTCCCACCAGCTTGGTCTAGCAGCCAATTTCCTGCAGTGTGCGTGTGTGAGCCTTTGGAGGAGCTATCTCTTGGTGGTTCTGCTGATCTCTGACCCGTACCTCCTCTTTCCGCTGCATAACAAGGTAACAGGTGAGATCCTTTATGATTCTAGCAAGAGAACCTAGATCTGGCATGTTTAGTAGGATCAATTAATCTGATGAATTGAACCAGGAAATACTAAACGAATCCTTCAGTGGTATCAGAGCCAGGTTCTGTTAGGATTTCTTGTTTAGAATCATGTTTAGGTTGTTTAGAAGTATTTGAATCAATCTATTGATAAGAAAAACACTTAAGAAACAAAGAATTAAAACCTAAACTAATAGAAATCGCATGATCCAATCTATATTGAATTGGTATGCGTCGGAGTGTTGATCGGTATCGGATCACACGTCCGGATCGGATGACGCCCGAACTGATCATGGATCGAGTTGTGTCGTCGATCCGATCGTCGACATGGACCGAGAGGAGCGATGGACGATTGCACGATCGTGAGATCCCGTCCCGATCGTCGCTTGCTCACGTCCCGAACGATCGACCCGAGCAGTCCCGATCGATCGCGCGGCTTGCCCGATCACGTCCCGATCGCGGAAGCATGATGCGTGATGATCGCGGCTGTCCCGACCGTCCCGTCCCGATCATGATCGCTGAAACATGAGCTGACCGGATCGATGGTCACTCACGGCCGGTTCGGTTTTGGCGTGTGATGTTTCGGTTCGGTTAATGGTTCGGTTTAAAACTTATTAAAACTTAATCGTCACGGTTTAATAAACAGACTTAATAAAATTTATTAAGTTCTGGTTAAACCGGGATTAGAAATCCAAAGTCGTAAAATTGGATTTAGTGCCTAAACCAGTGATTTTCTAATTTGATTTGGTTGGACCAAATAAATTGAGAAAATCCGGTTTAGTAAATAACCGGTTGACAATTGTGGTCATCGTAGTAATTAATTTTGGTTAGACCAATTTTAATGAACCAGACCGGTTATGTCATTTAATTAGACAATTGGGTTATGTCTTGGACATGAACCAATTCTTGGGCCTCGGGCCAAGAAGTTAAAACAATTGGGCCAATTATTTGAGTCTTATTCTTCAGATTATTTTAAAATTCATTTAATTATTAAAATTTGATTTTAAAATTAATCAGTTTCCAAAATCTGAAATTAGAAAGTTTCTTAAAATAGAAGTTTCTAGATTTGCATGTTTTGGATTTTAGGAAATTTCTATAGTTAGAAAGTTTCCAATTTTAGGAAGTTTCCAATTTTAGAAAGTTTCTAAAATTAGTAGGTTTCCCAAAAAGGAAAGTTTCAAAAAATAGTAATCTTCTATTTTGGAAATGAAATTTTAAAATAAACCTACAAACCTCAAATAATATCAAGCGTTGGATGTCTTGTCCAAATTATGTCAGCTGTTGAAGCCCATTCAATCGTACACACGGCCTTACAGTGTGAGGGTGTCTATCTTTTGCGTGGGTAAGACAGTTTGTGATTCATTGATGTCATTGGGAGTCCCAGACATTAGTGATTACATGACTGTATAGTCTGGTTTTCTTGACTAGGCCATCGGGAGTCCCGGGCCTTGAGACATCAGAGTGGATTGGGCCTCGGGCCCAGATTCACAACCAAGAGTTATATCACGGATATAATTAGCCGAGATAGGGCTTACCGATATAAGCTAAGGTTGGGTGACGGCCAGTGGCCCACTTTGATCTTAGTTATATGTGGATCTTAGAATCATTATATTCTATTGAGGGTAACTGAAGTTATTGAATATAATGAGAGATTAATCATATTATCTATAATGCGAGATTAATCATATTGAACATATTAACTAAAATTCTTTTATCTTAAATTTCAGTTATGACTAGCACAAACAATCAAAACACTTTCTCGATCCGGTCTGTCCTTGAGATGGACAAGCTGAACGGATCAAATTTCTTGACTTGGTCGCGGAACCTGAGGCTAGTCCTCAGACAGAAGAGAAAGGACTATGTCCTTGAGAGAGCTCTCCCCGTGAGGATCGGGTCCAATGCCTCTCATGCAGTAAATGATGCTTGGAATAAGCATTATAATGATGCGGTAGATGTGCGTGGTCTGATGTTGGCTACCATGGACTCAGATTTGCGGAAGCAATATGAAAACATGGAGTCGCCAATAGAGATGATCAGCAGCCTGAAATTGAAATTTCAGGAGCAGGTAAGCGTGGAGAGATACCAATTGGTTAAGTCTCTCACTAGCTGCAAGCTACCAAATGATCATCCAGTAAGTCCTCATATCAGTAAAATGATAGGTTATATTGATAACCTGAGGAAACTGGATTATCCAGTTAGCCAAGAATTGGCAACTGAGATCATTCTGCAGTCACTGCCGTCAAGCTATGATAAGTTCAGAAGGAACTATATCAAGAAAGGCTTAACGAAGACGCTGACTGAACTGCATGATATGCTCAAGACAGTTGAGCCAAACGTGAAGAGTACCCAGTATAATCTCATAATGGAGAAGGGTGGGTTTATTAAACCTAGTGCTGACAAGGGTGAAGACAAAGTTGTCCAGATTTTGAATCATGGCAAGCGTGTGTCTTCTGAGCCCAAGTCAGATACCTCTTACGTTGGTAAGTGCTGCTACTGTAAAGAGACTGGGCATTGGAAGAGAGATTGCATTAAATTCATGGAAGATGATGAGGAGTTGAAGTTGATGTATGAGACTGCTTCCTCAGGTATTCATGTTATTACTTCAAGTTCTACCTTAAAGGTATTGGATACTGGTTGTGGCACTGATATTTGTTGTAATATGCAGAGCCTAAGCAACAGTAGAACGTTGAAGGAAGGGCAAGTGGAACTGCATGTCTGGAAGGAGCTATGGATGCTGCCTCAGCCGTAGGGTTTTCACTTGTAGATGCCTTTGAGGCTTGGTTTTGTATTAAGTAATTGCTACAATGTACCTGCTTTAAGCAGAGTTGTCTTTCATTTTCTTGTAAGAATTTGAATGTTTTTCATTTTGATAAAAGACAAGTTTTGTTCTTTTGATCTTAATGAAATATTAATTGTAGCACCCTATTCAAGGAATGGGTTTTATATCTTAAACCAAAGAGTGCCTAAATGTAACATAAATACCAAATTGGTTTAAATCTGATGAATTAAACCTGATTTTTCTTGGCATAATAGTCTTGGTCACATAGAGTAAGTCGGATTCAGAAATCCCATAGTTATGCACTATTGGGCTCATTTGATCGGATATCTTATGAGACTTGAATTCTGTTTACTGGACCAAAAGACAAAGGGGCCTATCTTAGCCGAGCTAGAGAAAGGCCCAAAGGCTTATTGGAGATTGAACATACTCATGTATGTGGTCCGATGAGCAGTAATGCCAGAGAAAATTTCCTGTACTTCATTGTCTCTACTGATTAATTCAGTGAGTAAGACTGTGTTCATTTGATGAGACACAAGTCGGAATTCTTTGACATGGTCGAAAGAGTTCCAGAATGAGGTATAGAATCTGAGTGACAGAAGTATTAAGACTCTGAATTAAATCACGAGTGAGAATACTTGAGTCATTAATGGTGTGATCATCTGAATGAGTGTGAAGTCGTTTCACAGCTCAATTCTCCTGAAAACCTTGAGGTATTTCTATGAGAAAGAATCAGATCTTATAAGAAATGATTAAAGATGAGTCACACGAATCTTCCATGATATTCTTGAAGAATAACGCTCTAGAAATATCTAAGTTTACGCTGAAATAGTTCCACCAATATCAGTTGAAAGACACCACGTAAATGTGGATTGGAATCGATCCAAATTCGTCTTTACTGAGTATTTGTAGTTGAGCTACTTCGTTGGTTGTCCTAGGGAAACCAAGGCTTGTTATCTTTTACGTCCATTTTGTTTTCAAGAAGGGAAGTTACTTTCCAAGAAGAACAGTGGGAGTAAAAGTATGACTCGAAGAAATTCGACAAATACAGGTGGCTGCTCAACCTGTTGAGGGAGAGCAGCGGATGGATTTACAGATTTCTGTAGAATCTACACCTGTGGAGCCTGAAGTTCGCAGATATGAAAGAATCAGTCACTAATCCGAGAGTGAATTCTCGTCATTAGTTGAACCTGATGATCATTGAAAGTTCGCATGATCTGATGATCATTGAAAGCGACGAATCTGCGAAACTCAAAGAAGCGAAAGTGAGCCCGGACTCCGGAAAAATTACATTTTGTGTAAGTTAGCTTCATCGATCCATTTATGGATGGAAGCAAACATATCGGAGTTGGAATCTTCGTTCTGTTGAAGTAGTCAAGGTTTTGACTTAAACAGGAACGAAATGGAACTGTGCGTTTACTAAAAGATAAGTGGGAGCAATATTGCATTTCTCATAGTGTATGTCGATGACATACTGATTCTCGGATATAACGTCCCAATGCTGCAGTCGGTAAAGGACTGGCTTGGGAGTTGGTTTTATGATTGACATGGGTAAAGCCACGTATGTTCTTGGATTTTGGATCTAAAGATAGAGATCCAAAAGAGCTGGTAGGAAAATGTCATGATTCTTAAATTGACAAAGTCCTACACGTTTTCAGCAATCCAAGAAGGGTTTTATGCCAATGCCACATGGCATTACGTTAAGCAAGAAACAGTATCCTTCGATATCTGCTGAGCTTGAATGCATGGATGAGATTCCATATGCGTCGGCAATTGGATCTATCATGTATGCCATGACACGTACTTGTTTTGATGTTACTTTATGTTGGAATTGTGTCCAGTAATCTCGGTACTGTCTCTAGAAAGTAAGAGTATGTCAATGATCAGACATAAGTCATATAATACTGGGGGTCATGATGGCTTGCTAGAGTCCGCTCATGATCTATAAGTCTTGGACTTATTGCCTTTATTATATGATCCCATATGGGTCACACGCCTAAGCTAACAGGAAAATGTGTAGGAACGGCTTAGCAGATGTACGGTAAAAGTGCCAGGCATTTGTCATACTTAGAGAGAGATTAATGGGTCTGATTAAATCCAAGGGATTTAATCAGATTGGTATTTGGGCCCAAAAGCCCAAAAGGGAAAGAGAAGGCTTTTATAAACTAAAAGCCAAATCTCTTTCTCCCTAACCCTAGCCTCCCTGCGCCAACTCTCTCTCTGTCTGCGCCTCCTCTTCCTTGGTCTAGCAGCCTTCTTCCTGCTCGGTGTGCGTGTGTGAACCTCTGGAGGAGTTATCACTCGGTGGCTCTCTGATCTCTGACCTGTTCTCTCTTTCCGCTGCATAAACAGGTAAAAGGTGAGATCTTATATGTTTCTAAATAAGAGAACCTAGATCCGCATGTTTAGGAACTGTTGAATCTGAGAATTGAATCAGGATTAATAACCAAAACATCCTTCAGTGGTATCAGAGCCAGGTTCTGGTTTTTCTTGTTTAGATTCATGTTTAGGATTGTTTTCCTGTTTAAAAGTGTGTTTTTGAATCAACTACTGATAAGAGAAATCACTTAAACAACAAGGAATTGAAACCTAAACAAACTAAAGAAAATCGCATGACCAAACTATATGATTTCGTATGCGTTGGTTTGATGATGCACGGACCGATCGCCAAAGGATCGAGTCGCGTGATCATCGGCACGATCGTGAGGCGCGGGATCGGGCGAGTTGATCGCATGGATCGATCATCATCATCGACAGCATGGATCGGCTATGAGCGTCCGGTTGCCTCGTCGTCCCGATCGAGAGAGTTGGTCCGATCGGCTGATGCGATCTCGTCGCGTCTCGGCAACTCTCGATCGTTCCCGTCCCGATCACAAGCCGAGCTCGTCCCGACCGTAAGGTTTGCGGCTGTCACGATCATTCACGATCGAGTGTTGCTTGCGGCCGTGACCTAATCGGTTCGGTTTTGGCTTGTGTCTTCGGTTCGGTTTAAAACTTGATTAAAATTAAACGTCTCGGTTTAATAAACAGATTTAATAATTTTATTAAATTCTGGTTAAACCGGGATAAGAAATCCAAAGTCGAAATATTGGATTTTGTGCCTAAACCAGGATTTTCTAATTTGATTTGGTTGGACCAAATAAATTGAGAAAATCCGGTTTAGTAAATAACCGGTTGACAATTGTGGTCATCGTAGTAATTAATTTTGGTTAGACCAATTTTAATGAACCAGACCGGTTATGTCATTTAATTGGACAATTGGGTCATGTCTTGGACATGGACCAATTCTTGGGCCTCGGGCCAAGAAGTTAAAACAATTGGGCCAATTATTTGAGTCTATTCTTCAGAATAATTTAAAATTTATTTTATAAAGTTATATAAATCGATTTTAAATTAAAGTTTCCGAAATTTTGAAATTAGAAAGTTTCTTAAAATAGAAGTTTCTAGATTTGCGGGTTTTGGATTTAAAGAAATTTCTAAAGTTAGAAAGTTTCCGGTTTTAGAAAGTTTCCAATTTTAGAAAGTTTCCAAAAATAGTTGGGAATGAAATTTTAATAAACCTACGAACCTCAAATAATATCAAGCGTTGGATGTCTTGTCCATTCTATGTCAGCTGTCGAAGCCCATTCAATTGTATTCATGGCCTTACAGTGTGAGGGTGTCTACTTTTGCGTGGATAAGACAGTTTGTGATTCATAAATGTCATTGGGAGTCCCAGACATTAATGATTACATGACTGTATAGTCTGGTTTTCTTGACTAGGCCATCGGGAGTCCCGGGCCTTGAGACATCAGAGTGGATTGGGCCTCGGGCCCAGATTCACAACCAAGAGTTATATCACGGATATAATTAGCCGACATAGGGCTTACCGATATAAGCTAAGGTTGGGTGACGGCCAGTGGCCCACTTTGATCTTAGTTATATGTGGATCTTGAAATCATTATATTCTATTGAGGGTAACTTAGGTTATTGAATATAATGTATGATTGATCATATTAAGTATAATATAAGATTAATCATATTGAACATATTAACTAATAACCTTTTATCTTATATATTTCAGCTATGACTACTACAAGCACACAAAACACATTCTCAATCCGGTCTGTTCTCGAGAAGGAGAAGCTGACTGGAACGAACTTCCTGACGTGGTCAAGGAACTTGAGGCTGGTCCTCAAGCAGGAGAAGAAGGATTATGTCCTTCATGATCCTCTCCCCGAGAGGCCTGCTAACAATGCCGCCAGGACTCTGCATAATGCTTGGGAAAAGCATTCGTCAGATGAAAATGATGTGTATTGCCTTATGTTGGCGACAATGACTGCTGAGCTGCAAATGCAGTTCGAGAGTGTGTTGTCACCAATTGAGATAATGGCAAGCCTGAAATCGCTTTTTCAGGAGCAAGCAAGGACTGAGAGGTTTCAAACAGTTAAGAACCTCTTAGACTGTAAGTTGGCTGAAAATGCGGCAGTGAGTCCTCATGTCTTGAAGATGATGGGTTATCTCGATCATCTTCAGAAACTCGACTGCCCTATCAGCCAAGAACTTGCTTGCGACATCATTCTGCAGTCATTACCTGCAAGCTATGATCAGTTCATTTTGAACTTTAATATGCATGGCTTGAGTAAGACATTGCCTGAGCTTCACGGAATGCTCAAGACTGCAGAGCCCAACTTGAGGAAAACCGCCAAGGACCCCAATGTGCTTATGGTGCAAAAGGGCAAGGGGTTTAAGAAATCCTCTGCTAAGGATAAGGGAAAGGCCAAGGCTGTCCAAGTCGCGGACAAGGACACGCCAAAGCCCAAGCCCAAGTCCAAGGCTGGGCCAACTGACATATGCAGGTTCTGTAAAGAACCAGGGCATTGGAGGAGAGAATGTAAGAAATTCCAAGAAGGTCTAAAGGAATTGAAGAAGAAGACTCTCGAGACTTCTTCGACAGGTATTTTTGTTATAGAAGTTAATACAACAACTTCTGATAATACCTCATGGGTTATGGATACTGGTTGTGGGGCTCATATTTGTACTAATATGCAGGCACTCAGCAACAGTAGAAGGCTGAAGCAAGGACAAGTGGAGCTACGAGTTGGGAATGGAGCGAAAGTTCCAGCACTAGCTGTAGGCACATACTTGTTGTCTTTACCTTCGGGATTGGTTTTAGAACTCAATAATTGTTATTTTGTACCTGCTATAAGCAGGAATATTATTTCAATTTCTTTGTTGGATTTGGAAGGTTATGATTTTTCAGTTAAGAATAAATTATGTTCCTTCAATCGCAACAATTTGTTCTATGGTTCTGCCCCTCTTATGAATGGGCTTTACATACTCGATCAATCCGCGCCAATTTATAACATTAATACCAAACGGTTCAAACCTAATGAGGAGAACCGAACGTTTCTATGGCATTGTCGTTTAGGGCACATCAGCGAGAAACGCATCAAGAGGCTCCATTCGAATGGACTTCTTGGCTCATTTGACTTTGAGTCATGTGAGAAATGCGAATCCTGCATGATGGGCAAAATGACACGGGCCCCCTTTAATAAACCTAACGAGAGGGCCAGTGACTTATTGGGCCTGATACACACTGATGTGTGTGGCCCAATGTCCACAAATGCAAGAGGAAACTATCAGTACTTCATTACCTTCACTGATGATTTCAGTAGGTATGGATATGTTTATTTAATGAAACATAAGTCTGAATCTTTTGAGAAGTTCAGAGAATTCCAAAATGAAGTACAGAACCAACTTGGCAAAAGCATTAAGTCTCTTCGGTCCGACCGAGGAGGAGAATACTTAAGCCAAGAATTCAGTGATCATCTAAGAGAGTGTGGGATCGTATCCCAACTCACTCCTCCCGGAACACCTCAATGGAATGGTGTGTCTGAGAGGAGAAATCGGACCTTATTGGATATGGTTCGATCTATGATGAGTCACACAGACCTTCCAATATCCCTTTGGGGATATGCTCTGCTAACAGCAGTGTTCACTCTAAATAGAGCGCCATCGAAAGCAGTAGCAAAGACACCATATGAATTATGGACTGGAGTGGCTCCAGTGTTGTCTTATCTTAGAATTTGGGGTTGTGAAGCCTATGTCAAGAGATTGATCTCAGACAAGCTTACACCAAAGTCTGATAAATGCTACTTCATTGGTTATCCAAAGGAAACCAAGGCTTATTACTTCTATCTACGTTCCGAGAACAAGATCTTTGTTGCCCAGGATTGTAACTTTCTTGAGAGAGAGTTTCTCTCTAAGAAAGACAGTGGGAGTAAGGTACTGCTTGAAGAAATTCAAGATGAACAGGATACTGCTCAACCTAATGAGGAAGAGCAGCAGGAGGACCTACAAGAAATTGTAGAGCCTGAACCTGTAGTACCTGAAGTTCGAAGATCCGGGAGGATCCGTCACGAACCCGAGAGATATCAAGGATTCCTCGTGACTGACTGTCATGATCTTCTGATCATTGATGGTGATGAACCATCGAACTTCAATCAAGCCATGATGGGCCCAGATTCCTCGAAGTGGCGCAAGGCCACTGACTCCGAAATGGACTCCATGTCGGTCAACCAAGTGTTTTCGTTGGTTGACTTACCCGCTGGTGTAAAAGCCATCGAGTGCAAATGGATCTTCAAAAAGAAGATTGACGTGGATGGAAATGTCCAGATTTATAAAGCCAGGTTGGTGGCAAAAGGTTTCAGACAAGTTCACGGTGTGGATTACGATGAAACCTATTCACCAGTGGCTATGATGAAATCTATTCGGATACTACTAGCAACTGCAGCTTTTCATGATTATGAAATTTGGCAGATGGACGTGAAAACCGCCTTCCTGAATGGTATTCTGGAAGAGGATGTGTATATGACGCAACCTGACGGTTACATAGATCCAAAGAATGCTGGGAAAGTATGCAAGCTTCATAAATCCATTTATGGATTGAAGCAAGCATCGAGGAGCTGGAATCTTCGTTTTAATGAAGCGATCAAGCAATTTGACTTCATCAGAAACGAAGAAGAACAATGCGTGTATAAGAAAACTAGTGGGAGCAAGATAGTATTTCTCATTCTGTATGTCGATGACATACTGCTTCTCGGAAACGACATTCCAATGCTGAAGTCGGTAAAAGACTGGCTTGGAAGTTGTTTTTCCATGAAAGACATGGGTGAAGCCGCATACGTTTTTGGAATCAGGATCTACCGGGATAGATCTAGAAGGCTGAATCTTTGTAGGACTTTGTCAATGTATGAGTCCTACAAAGATTCAGCATGAAAGATTCCAAGAAGGGCTTCACGCCAATGGTACATGGCACAACGCTAAGCAAGAAGCAGAGCCCTACGACGGCTGTTGAGCTTGAGCGCATGAAGAATATTCCTTATGCATCTGCAATAGGATCTGCCATGTATGCCATGATCTGTACTCGTCCTGATGTTGCTTATGCATTGAGCATGACGAGTAGATACCAGTCAAATCCAGGTGAAAACCATTGGATTGCCGTAAAGAATATCTTGAAGTATCTAAGACATACTAAGGATAAGTTCTTGGTGTACGGTGGAAGTGATGTGCTTAAAGTCAGTGGATTCACGGACGCAAGTTTCCAGACAGACCAAAATGATTTCCGGTCACAGTCCGGTTATATCTTTTGTCTGAATGGCGGTGCAATCAGTTGGAGAAGCTCCAAGCAAGACACCGTTGCTGATTCCACTACAGAAGCTGAATATATCGCCGCCTCAGAAGCAGCGAAGGAAGCTGTTTGAATACGAAAGTTCATTATTGAACTAGGTGTGATACCAGATGCGGCTGAGCCTCTGGCACTGTTTTGTGACAACAATGGTGCTATTGCTCAGGCAAAGGAACCAAGATCACACCAGAAATCCAAGCATGTTCTAAGAAGATTTCACTTGATACGTGACATCATTAATAGAAAGGAAGTCAAGATCAGCCGAGTTCAGACAGATGATAACGTCGCTGATCCGTTGACAAAGCCACTCCCAAGGCCTAAGCTCGAGTTTCTGACTGAAGCTGTAGGCATTAGAGACATTGAAATGTAATCTAAATTTGAGTGGGAGTTTGAGGGCTTTATTTAGTTATTTGATATGTTCTTGTAAAACATTCTTATGTTTAATGAAATTATTATTTCAAGATTATTTTAACTGTGATGAAATAATCGTTCCAAAGTGATATAAACCATTTTATAGGTCATCGAAGTAAGTGACTTGATCTTGAGTCATCAAAGTCACTTAGCTTGATCATGAGACCCTATATTTGATAGATGGATTATATCATCCTGTCCCTAGTCGAAGATTGTTGAAATTGGAACACCAACAACCGTGTGAGACTGGATTGGTATGTGACTTATGACAAAGTCTCAGTGTGTCATAGATGCGCGGCATCGAAGTCAGTACATAGGTGTATGTGGGAACATACGACCGGACAAGACCAGCTTATAAGAACTCTTCAGTATATTTATATCTGTGTCATAAGAGATTCTTACTACGACTATAGAGTATAGTCCTTAGACCTGAGTGCGCATGCATGTGACTGCACATGGACTGATGCACTTTGATCATTGTCTAACGCTATCGTTCGGCGATAGTTATAAGGACCTTGTTTGGGTACATCATGAAATGAGTAGTTTACAGTGATGGAACAAGACGGGATTTGTCCCTCCAATATAAATGGAGTGAATATCTCTAGGCCAATCGGAGATTTGAATACTGAAAAATGCATGGCCATGCTCAAACGGACTGTCCCGAGTCGTTTGGATTGTCAGTATCAAATCAGAGTCCGATGAACAAGATTAGGCTTTATAAGGATGACACTAATCTTGCCTTATGACTAATCGAGATATTGAGACAAAAGGATTATGAATACAGAGATTCCAGTACAAGTGGGAGATTGTTGGAATTGTGTCCAGTAATCTCGGTACTGTCTCTAGAAAGTAAGAGTATGTCAATGATCAGACATAAGTCATATAATACTGGGGGTCATGATGGCTTGCTAGAGTCCGCTCATGATCTATAAGTCTTGGACTTATTGCCTTTATTATATGATCCCATATGGGTCACACGCCTAAGCTAAAAGGAAAATGTGTAGGAACGGCTTAGCAGATGTACGGTAAAAGTGCCAGGCATTTGTCGTACTTAGAGAGAGATTAATGGGTCTGATTAAATCCAAGGGATTTAATCAGATTGGTATTTGGGCCCAAAAGCCCAAAAGGGAAAGAGAAGGCTTTTATAAACTAAAAGCCAAATCTCTTTCTCCCTAACCCTAGCCTCCCTGCGCCAACTCTCTCTCTGTCTGCGCCTCCTCTTCCTTGGTCTAGCAGCCTTCTTCCTGCTCGGTGTGCGTGTGTGAACCTCTGGAGGAGTTATCACTCGGTGGCTCTCTGATCTCTGACATGTTCTCTCTTTCCGCTGCATAAACAGGTAAAAGGTGAGATCTTATATGTTTCTAAATAAGAGAACCTAGATCCGCATGTTTAGGAACTGTTGAATCTGAGAATTGAATCAGGATTAACAACCAAAACATCCTTCACTTTAATGTTAAGCAAGACAAGTAAAGACCAGTCAAATCCAGCAAATAATCACTGGATAGACGTAATGAATATCCTCAAGTATTTGGAAAATACTTAGGATAAGTTCTTGATTTACGGAGAAAGTGAGGTGCTATAAGTCGGTAGAGTCTGAAAGGCAAGTTTCCAACAGACAAAGATGATTTCCGGTCACAGTCCGGTTATATCTTGTGTCTGTCTGGCGGTGCAAGGCACTGTTGCTGACTCCATGACTTAAGCTGAATATTTCGCAGCTTGGGAAGCGGCGAAAGAGGTTGTTTGGAAAGAAGAGTTCATCACTGAACTCGATGTGATTCCCAGCATAGATGAGACTAGCTGCACATCAGAGGTCCAAACATCTTGAGGGTAGGTATAACCTATTCCGTGAGATAAATGACAGAGGTGTTAAGTAGATCAGCAAGTTTCAACGAATGAGAACGTTGCTAATCTATTAACGAAGCCATTCCTTAGGCCTAAGCACGAGTCGCGGACTGTAGCTGTAGGATAAGTGAAATTAAGATGTAGTCTTAATTTCAGTGGGAGTTTGTAAAAGGCTTTATTTAGTTATTGATATGTTCTTGTAAAACATTTTGAGATGTTTAATAATAAAATTATTATTTCAGGATTATTTTAACTGTGATGAAATAATCGTTCCAAAATGATATGAACCATTTTATAGGTCATCGAAGTAAGTGACTTGATCTTGAGTCATCAAAGTCATTTAGCTTGATCATGAGACCCTATATTTGATAGATGGCTTATATCATCCTGTCCCTAGTCGAAGGTTGTTGAAATTGGAACACCAACAACCGTGTGAGACTAGATTGGTATGTGACTTATGACAAAGTCTCAGTGTGTCATAGATGCGCGGCATCAAAGTCAGTACATAGGTGTATGTTGGGTACATACGACCGGACATGACCCGATTATAAGAACTCTTCAGGATATTTATATCTGTGTCATAAGAGATTCTTACTACGACTATAGAGTATAGTCCTTAGACCTGAGTTCGCATGCATGTGACTGCACATGAACTAATGCGCTTTGATCATTGTCTAATGCTGTCGTTAAGCGATAGTTATAAGGACCTTGTTTGGGTGTATTATGAAATGAGTAGTTTACAGTGATGGAACAAGACGGGATTTGTCCCTCCAATATAAATGGAGTGAATATCTCTAGGCCAATCGGAGATTTGAATACTGGAAAATGCATGTCCATGCTCAAACGGACTGTCCCGAGTCGTTTGGATTGTCAGTATCAAATCAGAGTCCGATGAACATGATTAGACTTTATAAGGATGACACTCATCTTGCCTTATGGCTAATCGAGATATTGAGACAAAAGGATTATGAATACAGAGATTCCAGTACAAGTGGGAGATTGTTGGAATTATGTCCAGTAATCTCTGTACTGTCTCTAGAAAGTAAGAGTATGTCAATGATCAGACATAAGTCATATAATACTGGGGGTCATGATGGCTTGCTAGAGTCCGCTCATGATCTATAAATCTTGGATTTATTGCCTTTATTATATGATCCCATATGGGTCACACGCCTAAGCTAACAGGAAAATGTGTAGGAACGGTTTAGCAGAAGTACGGTAAAAGTGCTAGGCATTTACTGTACTTAGAGAGAGACTAAAGGGCCTGATTAAATCTAAGGGATTTAATCAGACTGAGAATTGGGCCCAAAAGCCCATAAGAACTGGACAAGGGTTTTAATAAATAAAACTTGCCCTAGCTCTTATTTTTCTCAAGCAGTCTGCGCCTCCCTCTCTCTCTGTCTGCGCCTCCCACCAGCTTGGTCTAGCAGCCAATTTCCTGCAGAGTGCGTGTGTGAGCCTTTGGAGGAGCTATCTCTTGGTGGTTCTGCTGATCTCTGACCCGTACCTCCTCTTTCCGCTGCATAACAAGGTAACAGGTGAGATCCTTTATGATTCTAGCAAGAGAACCTAGATCTGGCATGTTTAGTAGGATCAATTAATCTGATGAATTGAACCAGGAAATACTAAACGAATCCTTCACAATCCACTCTGATGTCTCTGGGCCCAGACCTTCTGACAGCCCAGTCAAGTGAAACCAATCCTTTTTCTGTCTTGTGATTACTGACAGTTGCACTGCAAGTCTGTCAATGACCACCTGCCTTACTCATGTTGCAGTGGATATCAAGGACTCCAAGAATATCCAACAAACGACACGAGTCTTGACAGTAGACTAGATCGGGCAAGACATCAAGATCACTTGATATTTAGTTGAGGAAAGAACTATTTTATCTTGATGTATATCCAATATACATCAAGAATTTATCAATTTATTTAAAACATTCAGTTTTATTTAGTTTAGATTCATCTACAACTTTTAGGATTAAATTGTTCTGGTATATGCAAATATGTAGTCCAACTGGCATACCTGCGAGCATTGCATCGATCGACGCCAGCCATTGGTATCGATCGACGCAATCATTTTAAACCATTCTTCGATAACCGGTCTAACCGGATCGAACTTACATAACCGATTCAATCCAATTGACACGGTTTGGTTTAATGGTCCATGTCGATCGTTACACACTGTGTGTTGATCGATATCACCAAACCAGAACAAAATTGGTTAATTAAAATTAACCGAGTGAGATAACCGGTTCAATCCAATTGAACCGATCTATCTCGTCGCTTTACCTGTGTCGACCGACGCACCCAGTGTATCGATCGACACAGAACGATTACGGGTACTCGATCTCACATCGAAACCCTAAAATTATTTACGGATTTTCGCTTTGTGTCGACCGACACACGCTTTGTGTCGATCGACACTTTGCGACAAACCCTAAATTTTATCGCTAGTTTTCGCTTTGTGTCGACCGACACACGCTTTGTGTCGATCGACACCCTGCGACAAACCCTAAAATTTTATATTTTGCGCCGCGGCGTGTCGACCGACACACGCTTTGTGTCGATCGACACAGTGCGATTTCAACAAAACCATCGTTTTCACCAGAGACAAAATCCGAGATTTATTCTATGAAACACGATTTTAACAGGCAATATTCAGATCAACAACATCAAGTTTCGATTTAATATCACCTGATTCAATAGCTAAACCCTAAGCATGCTCTGATACCACTGTTGGATCCCGATGGATCTAGGGTTTGATATATTGAAAATAGACCAACCTCGTTCTTACCTATGGCAGCGGAAGAGATGGTGAACGAGATCAGTTGGAGCAACGCAACGCCTTGCCTCTACCAGATACACACGCACGCTCACTGGAAACGGGATGCTAGTGCCGGATCAATAGGGATCGATAGTGTCTGGTGTGTCTAGTGTTTCTATCAAGAAAACTGGACAGCTCCCTTGTTTAGGTCGAACTAATCTGTTTTTATTCGACCTAAACGTGCTTAACGGGCCAGACTCAATTAAGCCATAACCCGAAAAGCCTGTTCGGAAAATCCGAACTGTGTCGACCGACACACAAGCTGTGTCGATCGACACAATACCATAATATCGATATTAATGTGTATCCAATACACATTAGTATGATCATTACCATAATGATCATTCCCATGTCGTAGCTTCCAGTTCGCTTAGGTGTGTGACCCTATAGGATCATATAATACTGGCAGTAAGTCCACGACCTACAGATTGCAAGAGGCTTCTAGCAAAGCATTGCAAACGCCCAGTATTATACGAATGTCTGATCTCGACACACAACTATCACAGGAGTGAGTACAAGTGTGATTTCAGGACACCATCCCAACAGAACGGTGGGAGGAACAAGCACAATCGCGGTCAGGTTAACCCAATCAGATGCTCCAATTGTGGCAACTGTGGATATCAATGTTTCAAGCATTGAAGTAACTCCACTTGAATCACGGTCATTGATTTATGTTCGTACTGTGACTCACCTTTTCTCTCATCGTTTGTCTTCTGTTTAGAAGGACACTCTCCTTTGTTTTCACCTAAGGTCTCATGCAAAGAAGACATAGAGCTAACTTTTCTTGGTTCCATGTTTTCACCTCCCTTCTTTGTTGCCAGAGCTAAAGAATAACTCTTGCTATGGATGCTCTCTGCTTCGGCATCTTGACAACCAGTGGCTTCTTTCCTGCTAGCCAGATTTGAACTTTCTTGTCCCAATACCAGTCTAACCAACTTATGTTTGTTTGGTTGTACACGAGATAACTCCAGAACCAGCTTTAACCTTGGAACTTAAAAAGAAGGTGTGACTCTAAAGACCTTATTGATGGATATGTCTGTTACTAAATCTGTTGATACAAATGTTCTTTGAAATTTCAGGTGGAAACTTGTAGAGAATGATGTTGATCTGTCAAAACTAACTTTTGAGACAAAGCGTGTTATGTCACTTATAAATCCTGATGATACTTTCATGGTAAGCTTCTCAGTCCTGAGGATTTCTCATTGCATTCTTCAAAACTTGATGACAACTATACAATCTGTTTTGCAATGTTCTGGACCTTAACATAGGAGTAACACTTGGCTTGCTGATCGTAGTGATGGTTGGATTCACGAAGAAAGCGTAAATGAAGCAGTATAAATAGATAATCGCACCAACCATAGGGTTCGTACTCCGCCGTCGCGTTTTTCCAGACGCAAGGTATTCATCCCTTACTCAATTCAATAATCATGTTCCTATGTGTAGAAGTTGTCACACTCTTGTCTATTCGTTTCTGTGACATATAAAGATGGTTCTTCAAAGTAAAGCTAGTTCCTTTTGACTTGTAGAAAGTATATACTCTGAATCTTGCAATAACCAAATTTTTCTATAGACGTTAATTACTAATGTTGATTTTTGCTCAATGTTTCTCAGGATTATTGCTAACATCTATTTCAACGGCTGGATCCCAGTTCTTTAAAGGGCATCAATTTGGTGTAAGTTCTAAATTCGCACACATTTGCTCTTTTTGTTTTTCTTTTAGACCTTTGATCTCACTTTTCTTTCTCTCTTGCAAACAGAAAAGATGGTAACTCATTCAGTACTGGACCTGCACCTCCACCACCACCTGATACACCTCCAACCCGTGGCTTCATCTGTTCAAAACAAGTAGAAATTTAGTAGATATTCTTGCTGTGTTTGGTGCTGCATTTTTTTCTCTGAGTTTGATTTGATTAACTTGTATATTTGATTAACTTGTATAGGGTCAAGGAGCAGTGGAAAGGCAAAGGTCGGGATCAATGCTGATTCTGATCCATAAGTTCATCTCTCATGTTCTACATCACACAATAATTGATAGTTGCTCTAACTTAAGAACTGATTGATTGGAATCGAGAGGTTGTTGTATTGAGTTTATTTTTTCTCTGCATATAAGCTTTTGCCTTAGGATGATTTTTGCTTTGACTGGCTATGTTCTGATATTTTTTTTGCGTTTCTCTGTGGATGAAAGGAACGACATTGTATGATACAAGGGAGCTGAAAGTAACAGTGACAACAAGTGAGATATCTCGTGAAGAGGATGAGCCTATTCGCAGAGAGAAGACGCAATCAACAGAATCCGGTTCCATGACCAAAGCCTCCACAAAACAACCGGTGCCTCTGAAGAAATCCAAACCCCCGAAGCAGAACCAGAGACGCAAGACGCAGGTCAAGCACCAAAATTATGAAGAAAAGGGATAAGAAGAAACAAGCTAGAGGGATCAAGAGTAAGCGGTAGTAACAAGAGATTTGTACTGCGGGTAACAATCAGTTGTCTTTTAGTAACAAGAATATTTAGCAATCACATTTGTGTATAGATATGTGTTTTTATGATGTTTGTGTAGGAATTTTAGATATGTGTTTTTATGATGTTTGTGTAAGAGATTTTTTAGATTATTAATGAAAATCATATTTTGAATTAAAATTTCCAATATATATATATATTTAATATAAATTTAATTGATTATAATTAATAAATATAGTTAATATAATATTTATTAAAGCAATTTAGCAATGCTATAAAATAATGTATATATAGCATCACAAACTAAAGCTATCATAAACTATATCCAGTAATAGCAAGAAAAAATATTGCTATTATAGTTAACGATATTATAGCATAGACAAAAAATGCTATTGTATCTGGCCTACCTATTATAGCTGGGGCAGACATAGCATTTTCAAAAACGCCATCATATACATACCATGGCGTTTTTCGTGTGCTAAGAATAGAGATTTTTCTTGTAGTGGGCCCTGCATATTTTCACAAAATATGAGCACCACAGCCGGTATCTAATACCCAATAAGTAGAATCATAAGAAGTAACATTTACTTCTATAACATAAATACCTGAAGAAGAAGTCTAGTACGTCTTCTTCAGCTTCTCATAATCTTCCAGGAATTTATTGCAGTTTCTTTTCAAATGCCCATAACCATTACAATAATGGCACTTATCATCTTTAGAAGGACCGGTTTTAACCTTATGAACATGGTTAGGCTCGCTTGGATTCACAATCGAGCTCGTCTTGCCATCACCTTTGTTCTTACCATGTTTCTTAAACTTTTTACCCTTTTGTACCAAAAGGACATTTGGGGTGTCCTTCTTGATGTTAGGTTCAGCAGTTTTGAGCATCACATGCAACCCAGTCAACGTCTTCGTCAAGTTGTTCATGTTATAGTTCATAACAAACTGATCATAGCTTGACGGCAGTGACTGCAGAATGATGTCAGTAGCCAACTCTTGGCTAATGGGACAATCTAGTTTCCCCAGGTTATCAATATAACCCATCATCTTAATGACATGAGGACTAACTGGTCCGTCCTTTGGTAGTTTGCACTCAATTAGAGACTTAACCGTTTGGTATCTCTGAGTTCGTGCCTGCTCCTGAAACATACTTTTCAGGCCAATGATCATCTCTATTGGCGACTCCATGTACTCATATTGCTTCTGCAAGTCCGAGTTCATGGTAGCCAACATGAGACAACACACATCGACTACATCATTAGAATGCTTATCCCAAGCATCCTTTTCTGACTGCCAGGCATTGGCTCGGTACTTCTTGGGGAGAACTTTCTCAAGGACATAGTCATTTTTCTCCTGTTTGAGAACAATTCTCAAATTCTGATACCATTCAAGAAAGTTGGATCTCAAGGACGGATCGCAGGGAGAAATTGTTATGAAGGTTTGTGCTAGACATAGCTGAAAACAAGAGAGGTTTAGTTATGATGTTCAAGAAATGAGAAATCTTAACTATTAAGAAGACTCGCATTATATTCAAGACAATGTTTCCTCAAATGAATATAATGATCCAAGACCCATACTTCACTGAAACTTGAGTGAGCCACTAGCTATCGCCCAAATTTTAGCTATCTAGGTAAGCAACTCTTTGCTAATTATATCCAATATAAATCTTGGTTGTGGATTGACATCTCATGTCAAATCCACTTGATGTCTCTGGTCCCAAAACGATTTTGATGGCCCAGTCAAGTAAATCAATCTCTTAAGTCATGTAATTGTTGGTACCTTGCACTGCAAGCTTATCAACACGATTACCTCCTGTCTTACTCATGTAATTGTGGACACCTTGCACTGCAAATCTATCGCACAATGAAACGAGTCTTGACATTTGACAAGATCGGGAAGACATCAAGTATTACTTGATATTTAGTTGAGGAACGGAACTGTTTAAACTAATATACACATCATATATGTATCTTAGAAATTTATTAAAACAACTAATTTTATTAAGTTTTAATTACTCTAAGAAATGGGTTAAGTCTTTGGTTCGGTTTATGCGATTTCTGGTTCAATAACCAAAATCCCGAATGGTGTGTCGACCGATGCAACTCCTTGTGTCGATCGACACTACCAAACCAACATCATTGCGATAACCGGTCAATCAAATTGAACCGGTTTGATAACCGGTCAGCATCGATCGACACAACACTTGTGTCGATCGACATCAACCCAATTCAATCAAACCGCAATTAACCCGTCAAACCGATTTAAACCAATTGCGATAACCGGTCTAATCCAATTGAACCGATTCATCCAATTGAACCGATTTAGCCATTTTAACCAAGAGCGATAACCGGTCCAATCCAATTGAACCGATTAAACCATTAGCAAGGTCCGTGTCGATCGACGCGTTAGGGCATCAGGAAATTCGATCTTTATGATCGAGACCTAATATTTTAATTAGGGTTTTCACGGCGTGTTGATCGATACCGGATTGGTGTCGATCGACACAGTGCGGAACCCTTGAATCGTTTTTCCTAAAAATCGATTCTAGCATGCCTTTCAATTCATCTTATGAATCCGATTTTAACCATTAAAATACTTAAACATGCATCTAGATTCAAGAACAGAAACCCTAAGGCTCTGATACCACTGTTGGAACTTGGTGCTGATTAATCTCTATTAAACAACCTAGCAAGTTCATAGCCCGGATCTCGGGTTTACAATTGTGCTTGAATCTAAAGAGTATCTCGTGTTTACCTCGAATACAGGCAGCGGAAATATGTTCAGGAACGCGAGATCGGGAGCACCTCAAATGCTGCGCCTCTACTGGTATCCACACGCACACAAACTGGAACGGACGGGATGCTAGTGCCGTTTAGAGATCGGATCTCTCAGAGGGTTTCAGTTTCTTTATGGTGGCTGTGAATTAGGTCTAATCCTGTAAAAGTCGACCATATATCATATATATATTGACTTTTACCATAACCTGATTAACCAAGACTCAAACCATGGTTAATTAAGTCATAAACCAAATTCTGCAATTTGGTTCGCGATCTGTGTCGATCGACACACTTTCTGTGTCGATCGACACAACCTCAGAAACTTGTTATCGAATGCACATCATATGTGCATTCATTAGATCATTACACTAATGATCAACCCCATATTAAATATACAGTTTGCTTAGGTGTGTGACCCTGTAGGATCATATAATACTAGCAATGAGTTCTAAACTCATAGATCATAAGTGGCTTCTAGCAAAGCGTTATGATTACCCAGTATCATACGAATGTCTAATCTCGACAACACAACTATCTCTAGAGTGATTACAAGTGTGATTTCAGGACATTCCCAACAATAGTTTCCCAAGTTTTCTAACCATCTTGTGCGTCTTAAACCTCCAAATTTCTGAATGTTTTCTAACACCATCTGGTGCATGTTGCATTTTTAGATTTCTTCATGGTGAGCATGTTCGTTGTTTCGGCCATGAGATCCATTTATAATGGGTTGTTTTTAACAGATGACCAATGTTAAGATCGATGATAGTGAAATATGCATAGATTTTTTTAACGACCCATATTGCAAAGCTAAAATTCAGCCCGTCTCTTTTAGCCCAAATTTCAGAAATCCTAGAGTTTTTTTATCTATCTTATAAAAAAAGAAAGTCTCTTGTTATAGAGGTACAAAAGAGAAATTCCCGAAAAAATTATGTCGGAATCTTGTCATGCAATCTTATGTCAACTTGTGAAGCAATTTCCCAGAGAATCGTATAGAGTCACAAGAAAAATAACATTTCAATTTGTTATTCTGGAGTCCCTTGTTTCCAGAAATACCAAATTCCTCAGAATTGGAGGTACGAGTCAATAGTTACTGTTGTTTTTTTAAAACGTATATGTGCAAAGCGAGTCTGTTATCGTATCCGTTTTAGGAGAAAAGAGAAACGAATGGGCAAATTGAATCATATAAATCTTAAATTTTCTAATGACTCTCGTATCTAGCTATAGCTACAAGTTTTTTTGTTCTTTGGAATTTTTGTTGTTGAAATTTACGAGTGTTTTTCCGAGTTGGATCTATGTAGATCAGATCTGCAAGCAATCAACTTGGGGAGCGTTTGGCTAGTGAACCAAGAGAAACCAAAGAGCGATGCACATACCAATGTGAATATATTTAAACCATCTTTCCAGATCTACTTTCCGATCTCCATTATGTTGTATTTTCGGAAAGTTATAGCTACTTCTTTCGAGATAAGTATTGCGCCCATCGAAAACTCTAATTTTATTTTACGAAAGTTTCATTTTCTAAGAATTTTCATTTACAGAAAGTTTATTTATGGCAAGTATATTTCTGGAAACTCTATTTTATCGCAGTTTTCATAAATATGCATCCACAAATGGATGAAAATTTTTAGAAAATGAAAATTTTCTAAAATAAAAGTAGGATTTTCGATGCCTAATAATTATTTGGAAAGAAGCAGTCTCAACTTTCCGATCATAGCACATGATGGAGATTGGAAAGCAGATCTAGAAATATATTTTCAATATCTTCACATAGGTATATAAATCGCTCTTTGTTTTCTCCTGGTTAACCAGCAAAACACTCTCCAAGTTGGTTGATCGCATATCCGACCTACACAAATCCACCTCGAAAAAACTCATAAATTTCAAACAAAAATTCCAAATAACGAAAAGTATGCGGATATGGCTAGATATGAGAGTCACACATCCTTACAAAATTTAAGATTTACACGATTTGATTTGCCCATTCGTTTTTCTTTTCTCCGAAAATGGATACGATCACATATCTGCACTGCATAGATACATTTTGGAAAACGGCCGTAACTTTTGACTTGTACCTCTAATTCAGATGAATTTGGTATTTATGTAAAAAGAGACTCGTGCTTACGAATTGATATGTTAATAGTCTTGTGGTTTCACCCGATTTTCCGCGTAATCGCTTCACAGGTTGCATGATGGAATTCCTACATGCTTTGCCGGAAAGTTTTCTTTTTGTGCATCCAGCACAAGAGGCTCTGTTTTTTATAAGAGAAATAAGAAACCTAAGGTTTCTGGAACTTAAACCAAAGTACACCGGCGAATGCTGGGCTTCGCTGATTTGGGTCGTTACAATTTCAGTCAAAGTGTATCTAGACTTTGGCCACGGTTCCGGCCGAAAGACTCCAAAATAATAGAGGTAAAGCCCATTTTCCTCTTTATACCAAACAAATCACTAGATAAGAAAGAGAGGTGAAAGATGGGATATTGACTTCTGTGATCTTCGTATATTATAGATGTTGGGAGGTGTGTGCAAATTAAATATACTGTAGCTTTCGTAATGTTAAAAGTATACAAAACTTCTGCAGAGAATATTCTTTTAACATTTTGATGAATAAAGTTTCTACTTGCATCTATGTTCTGTTCTAAATAGTGGATTCATATGTCCATAAGATAAGGGAAGTACCATGGTTATTAATTTGTAACTCCCGTCACAGGAGAGTCTGTATCCTTTCCTTATCCAAAGTAGAAAAGAGCATTAATATTGAGACAATTACCTATTATAGGATATGATCAGATCAACAAACAGTTCAAAAGTATTGTGCACCACGTTCGATGAAATCCCAAATATGTCTGATGAGCATCAAGTAAAGACATTAGAGAATGGAAACATTTGTGGAGAACAACCATCCAATGCAAACCCTCACTACCCTAAATCTACAGAAAAATGCATAGATGGTATTTTGTGTTACTCGATTGGTGGATAAAGGGTTCCATGATAGTCTCCTTTGATATTAGGTCAAACAAGTTTAGCTTTATTAACATTATTAGCATAGATGAAGGAGCTCGATGACTTCTTCTTGTACTCTGGTCAATTACAAGGGTAAATTAGCTGCACTTCAATATATTTTTTTGTCTCCAAGACGTCTTGGGTTTTGGGTTCTAGATGATGATGGGAAGTGATAATTAAATGGTCCAGAGATATCTATACATTGCCTCCTTTGTGCTGCAACTTAGTTGAGCGTACCGAGTCGGCCATTGTTGGGATGACCCATCTTACTAATCACGATGGAACTTTAAAATTTTATTATTTATAGAGTTAATTAATCGATAAATTATTATAAAGTTAATTTTCCATTATGAAACTTTGATTTATCTAAGTTTTTATTTTTCATTTAGAAAATGTTTATTTATTTAAGTTTTATATGCACTATTGTTTACATATTTTACACTAAGTTAATATTATATTTTTTCTTTCATACTTAATTCTTCTTCTATATAATATGTATATAATGTTATTAATCTTTATGATGAAGTAGAAATCATCAAACCTTTGCAAGCAGTTATGAGTAAGAAAACAATTATGACTTAAAAGAGTTAAATTTTTGGATACTGGTGGAGTCAAGGTTGGCACCTTTTCTTAAAAGGCCCAGTCATGATTATAGGTCGGCCCAAAATGGAAAAGAGGACAAGAGCCCATGCCGGTAAAACTAGGTTAAACCCGACCCGGTTTAAAACAGTTTTGCGCCTAGGGTTTAATAATAGAATGTCGCCGACACAAAAGGCGGCCCAAACACGGAGCATATCGGCGCTGAGATTCGGAAATATTCCGTATAACAAGACCGAGATATTAGGAATATTTCGGTTTATCTCGATTTTCCTTTTTTGCTAAAATCGACTTTGTAACCCTATAAAAAGGGAATCCCATGAATGAAGAAAGGACACGCTTTTCATGACAGTTTTCGGAGAGACTTAGAGAATTAATAACTTAATTCTTTCCGGCGACTTAAAACATTCTATTCCGCCGTCTCATTCCATCTCGGAATTAAGACAACCCTAATTTCCTAAACTCTCACCGTGTTCATTAATCCCTCTTTTAGAATCCCTTAAGAATAAAACCTAAAACTCTTGCTATCTTTGGATAGACCGAGTTGAGAATCTATAATTGGCGCCCACCGTGGGGCCTCTAAAACAAATTTCTGAACGAGATGTCTGGGAACGATAACGAAATCGATCCAAACAACCCAAGGGTCGAACTAAGCGATCACGAAGAAAGTGATTACGACTGAAGTGATCACGAATATGACAGCACAGCGCTTGACGACCAACAGCCGCGAGGCGCTAAATCGAAGAAAGGTCGAGACGACGGTAAACGTATCCCGTCACTCGACAAAACAGCTGAACAAATCGAGAAGGATAAGATCTTGGCTCCCCTAATAGCCAAAATCGACTCCCAGAACGAGATAATAAAAGAATTCTCGGAAAGAATCGACATGTTGCAGTCTGAGCAAGACCGAATTCGTTCAGACCAACAATCGAGGAAATCCATGAGAGACATTCCCCCAAAGGTAAAAAATAGGGTCGCCAAGCAACTATTCTGTGACACGCCAGAAAAAGACCACCTAGAGCTAGAACAAAACCGTCAAAAACACTCGCGCCGAGAACGCGATGAAAGGGATGACTACGAACGGAGCTCGCATCGGAAGCGAGACCCAAACGAACACAGGTGAGGTTCACGCCAAGAGCAAGACAACTGGCAGGAAGAAAGGTATTCGCCCGACAAAGACAGGCACGCTAATCATGAAACTCGGCATACCCAAGGCTCACGTCACAAACGAAATTCTGTTGGATCCCTGCGGATCTAGGGTTTGATATATTGAAAATTGAACCAACCTTGTTCTTACCTTTTGGCAGCGGAATTGAGATGGTGAACGAGATCAGTTGGAGCAACGCAAACGCCTTGCCTCTACCAGATACACACGCACGCTCGCTGGAAACGGGATGCTAGTGCCGGATCAATGGGGATCGAATCTCTCTGGTGTGTCTACTATTTCTCTCAAGAAAAGTGGACGGCTCTCTGTTTAGGTCGAAATCTTAGAGTATTATTCGACCTAAACGTGCTTAACGGGCCAGACTTAATTAAGCCTAAACTCGAAAAGCCTGTTCGGAAAATCCGAACTGTGTCGATCGACACACAAGCTGTGTCGATCGACACAACACCATTTTGTCGATATTAATGTGTATCCAATACACTTTAGCATGATCATTACCATAATGATCATTCCCATGTCGTAGCTTCCAGTTCGCTTAGGTGTGTGACCCTATAGGATCATATAGTACTGGTAGTAAGTCTACAACTTACAGATTACAAGAGGCTTCTAGCAAAGCATTGCAACCGCCCAGTACTATACGAATGTCTGATCTCGACATACAACTATCTTCAGGAGTGAGTACAAGTGTGATTTCAGGACACTATCCCAACAATCTCCCACTTGTACTGGAATCACCAATTCCTATAATCCTTTTGTCACTATATCTCGATTTGGCATAAGGCAAGATTTGTGTCATCCTTATTAAGCCAACATCTTGTTTATCGAACTCCTGATTTCATACTGAACATTTCAAACAACTGAACTACAGTTCGTTTGAGTGCGGCCACACATTTTTCTCAGTAATCAATCTTCGATAGGCCCTGAGATATTTATCTCCCGTTATACACGAGGGACAAATCCCATCTTGTTCCATCCCTGTTTCAACGCACATTTCATGATAAACTTGAACAGTGTCGTTATAATCGCCAGCTACGGATCGACGTCTGACAAAGTCAAAGTGTACCAATTCATATGCAAGAAAGCATGATGAACTCAGGTCTTAGGACTATACTCTATAGTTGTAATGAGAACCTCTTATGACACAGATATAACTATCTTGTATATTTCTCATTAACGGGTCAAGTCCGATCATATGTTCACCAACATATATCTATGTGACTGACTGCGATAATCATATCATTGGCTCCATGAAACTTAGCCAACAGTCACCTCACAATCTAGTCTCTAACGGTTGTCAGTGTCCCAATTCTACAACCTCGACCAGGGACAAAATAATTTATTAACTTATAGGGTTTCATGATCAAGTCCTCAACTTGATGGCCTATAATTTGTCATAAACTTATTTTGGGACCATTATTTAGATCACAATAAATAATGCTGAAATCAAATTTCATTAAACACTTCTAAAAGAATGTTTACAAGAGCTTGTATTATAACTAAAACAAAAGTCAAAACTCCCACTAGAATCTAGATTACATCTTTAGATCTCTAATGCCTATAGCAGTCGTATGACTCTCATGCTTAGGCCTTGGGAGTGATTTAGTCAGAGGATCAGCGACATTCTCGAGCGTCGGAACTCGGCTGATCTTCACATCACCTCTATTGACGATATCACGAATTAGGTGATATTTCCTCTCCACATGTTTGGACTTCTGGTGTGACCTGGGTTCTTTTGCCTGAGCAATGGCTCCGTTGTTATCACAAAACAAAGCCACTGGCTCCAAGATACTCGGAACCACACCAAGTTCAGTCATGAACTTCTTGATCCAAACAGCTTCCTTTGCCGCTTCTGAAGCAGCAACATATTCAGCTTCCGTTGTGGAATCAGCTACGGTATTCTGCTTAGAGCTCTTCCAGCTCACTGCACCGCCATTTAGACAGAAGACATATCCAGATTGTGATCGGAAATCGTCTCTGTCTGTCTGAAAACTCGCATCGGTGAATCCATTCACCACAAGTTCTTCACTTCCTCCATACACAAGGAATTTATCCTTAGTATGTCTCAAATACTTGAGGATATTCTTGACAGCTGTCCAGTGAACTTCACCTGGATCAGATTGGTATCTACTCGTCATGCTTAACGTGTAAGCTACATCTGGACGAGTGCAGAGCATGGCATACATAATAGATCCTATTGCAGAAGCATAAGGAATCCTACTCATGCGTTCTCGCTCAGCAAGTGTCGTCGGACACTGCTTCTTGCTGAGACTCATGCCATGAGACATCGGTATGAAGCCCTTCTTGGAATCTTGCATCCTGAATCTGTGCAACACCTTATCAATATAAGTGTCCTGGCACAATCCAATCAGCCTTTTCAATCTATCTCTGTAGATTCTGATTCCTAGAATGTACGCGGCTTCTCCCATGTCTTTCATGGAAAAACAACTTCCAAGCCAAGTCTTGACAGACTGAAGCAACGGAACGTCATTACCGAGGAGGAGTATGTCATCGACATACAGTACAAGAAACACAATTTTGCTCCCACTAGTCTTCTTGTAAACACATGATTCTTCTCCATTCTTGATGAAACCGAATTGCTTCACTGCTTCATCAAAACGAAGATTCCAACTCCGTGATGCTTGCTTCAATCCATAAATGGATTTATGAAGTTTGCATACCTTCCCTGCATTCTTAGGATCGACAAAACCTTCAGGCTGTGTCATGTACACGTCCTCTTCCAGAATACCATTCAGGAATGCGGTTTTGACATCCATCTGCCAAATCTCATAATCATAATGAGCAGCAATCGCTAGAAGGATCCGAATGGATTTAAGCATAGCGACTGGGGAATAGGTTTCATCATAGTCAATACCATGAATTTGTTTGAAACCTTTAGCCACCAACCTCGCTTTGTAAATTTGTACATTGCCATCCACGTCAATCTTCTTCTTGAAGATCCATTTACACTCAATGGCTTTTACACCATTGGGTAAATCGACCAAGGACCATACTTGGTTTCCTGACATGGATTCCATTTCGGATTTAGAGGCTCCAAGCCACTTTTCGGAGTCCGGGCCCATCATTGCTTCCGCGAAGGTCGCTGGTTCGTCACTTTCAACGATCATCAGATCATGTGAATCAGTCACGAGAAATCCATAGTATCTCTCGGGTTCGTCACGGATCCTTCTGGATCTGCGAACTTCAGGCTCCACAGGCGCCGGTTCCACAGAACTTTGTGGATCCAACTGCTGCTCTTCCTCAGCAGGTTGAGCAGTATCCTGTGCATCTCGAATTTCTTCAAGATGTACTTTACTCCCACTGTTTTTCTTAGAGAGAAACTCCCTCTCAAGAAAAGAACAGTCCCGAGCAACAAATACTTTGTTCTCAGATTGGTTGTAAAAGAAGTATGCCTTGGTTTTCCTAGGATAACCAACGAAGTAGCATTTATCTGATTTGGGTGTAAGCTTGTCAGAGATTAAACGTTTGACATAAGCCTCACAACCCCAAATCCTCAAGAAAGACAGACTAGGAACATTCCCAGTCCACAGTTCATGTGGTGTCTTTTCCACTGATTTAGATGGCACCCTATTTAGTGTAAACGCAGACGTTTCTAGAGCGTATCCCCAAAAGGATAATGGAAGATTAGAATGACTCATCATAGACCGAACCATTTCCAACAAGGTTCGATTCCTCCTCTTTGACACTCCATTCCATTTGGGTGTTCCAGGAGGAGTGAGTTGTGAAACAATTCCACAATCGCTCAGATAGTCGCTGAATTCTTGACTCAAGTATTCTCCTCCGCGATCCGATCGCAGAACTTTGATACTTTTGCCAAGTTGATTCTGTACTTCATTCTTGAACTCCTTGAATCTTTCAAAGGATTCTGACTTGTGCCTCATCAAATAGACATAGCCATACCTACTGAAGTCATCAGTAAAGGTAATGAAGTACTTGTAATTTCCTCTGGCAACAGTACTCATCGGCCCACATACATCAGTATGAATAAGGCCCAATAAGTCACTGGCCCTTTCATTTGGTTTGTTGAAAGGGGCTCTAGCCATTTTGCCCACCAAGCAAGATTCGCATTTCTCACATGATTCAAAATCAAATGATCCCAGAAGCCCATTTCTATGGAGCCTTTGGATGCGTTTCTCATTTATGTGGCCCAAACGACAATGCCATAAGAAAGTCGGGTTTTCGTCATTGGACTTAAACCGCTTTGTATTCATGTTAAAGACAGGCATTTCTTGGTTTAAAATATATAACCCATTATCTAATGGGGCGCTACCATAAAACGTACCATCACGATTAAAAGAACAAACTTTATTCTTAACAGCAAAATCAAAACCTTCCAAATCCAAAACGGAAACTGAAATTATGTTTCTGCTTATCGCAGGTACAAAGTAGCAATTATTTAAAATTAAAACCATGTCCGATGGCAAGGACAACTCGTAGGTGCCTACGGCCAGTGCAGCAACCTTAGCTCCATTCCCGACTCGTAGCTCCACTTACCCTTTCTTCAGCGTCCTACTGTTTCTTAGTGCCTGCACATCAGTACAAATATGAGCACCACAGCCGGTATCCAATACCCACGAAGTAGAACTAGAAGACATAACATTAAGTTCGATAACATAAATACCTGAATCAGACGCATCATACGTCTTTTCAGCTTCTTGTAATCTTCCTTGAACTTCTTGCAGTCTCTCTTCCAATGCCCCAACTGCTTGCAGTAGTTGCACTTATCCTCAGGAGAAGGCCCGGATTTGGGCTTGGGCTTGGGCTTGTCTTGACTTTCAGTCTCGACAACTTGGGCCTTTCCCTTATCCTTCTTAGGTTTCTTAAACCTTTTACCCCTTTGTACCATCAGGACACTGGGAGTAGCCTTCTTGAGATTCGGTTCTGCTGTCTTCAGCATACCGTGCAACTCAGTCAATGTCTTAGTCATGTTTTGCATGTTGTAGTTCATGATGAACTGATCAAAACACGACGGCAAAGACTGCAGAATCATGTCAGTGGCTAGCTCCTGACTAATGGCACAGTCCAGTTTCCCCAGGTTATCAATGTAACCCATCATTTTAAGGACATGAGGACTTACTGGACTGTCCTTAGCCAGCTTGCAATCCATGAGAGATTTAACCGTCTGGTATCTCTCTGTGCGAGCTTGCTCCTGAAACAAAGCTTTCAGGCTGTTAATCATCTCAATGGGTGACAACACGTTCTCATATTGCTTCTGCAGCTCAGAGTTCATGGTCACCAGCATTAGACAAGTAACATCTTTGACATCCGCTGAATGCTTATCCCAAGCATTCTTTTCTGTCTGCGGAGCATTGGAACGTGGCCTCTCGGTGAGAACTCTTTCAAGGACATGAGGACTTACTGGAATGTCCTTAGCCAGCTTGCAATCCATGAGAGATTTAACCGTCTGGTATCTCTCTGTGCGAGCTTTCTCCTGAAACAAAGCTTTCAGGCTGTTAATCATCTCAATGGGTGACAACACGTTCTCATATTGCTTCTGCAGCTCAGAGTTCATGGTCACCAGCATTAGACAAGTAACATCTTTGACATCCGCTGAATGCTTATCCCAAGCATTCTTTTCTGTCTGCGGAGCATTGGAACGTGGCGTCTCGGTGAGAACTCTTTCAAGGACATATTCCTTGTTCTCCTGCCTGAGAACTATTCTCAGGTTCCGATACCATTCCAAGAAATTTGATCCATTTAACTTGTCCTTCTCAAGGACGGATCTTAGTGAGAAAGTGTTGATGTGATTTGAGACAGACATAGCTGTAATTCAAAAGAGGTAAATTTTAGTTATAAAGCTCAAGAAATGAGAATTCTTATCCAATAAGAAAAACTCGCATTGTATTCAAAATTATGTTTCCTCAGATGAATACAATGATCCAAGATCCTCAGATTGCTAAAATTCGAGTGGGCGACTCGCCGTTACTCAAACTTCAGTCATCTATGTAAGCAAATCATTGCTAATTGTACCTAGTACAACTCCTGGTCGTGGATGAAACAAACTATGTCCAATCCACTCTGATGTCTCTGGGCCCAGAACTTCTGACAGCCCAGTCAAGTAAAACCAATCCTTTTTCTGTCTTGTGATTACTGACAGTTGCACTGCAAGTCTGTCAATGACCACCTGCCTTACTCATGTTGCAGTGGATATCAAGGACTCCAAGAATATCCAACAAACGACACGAGTCTTGACAGTAGACTAGATCGGGCAAGACATCAAGATCACTTGATATTTAGCTGAGGAAAGAACTATTTTATCTTGATGTATATCCAATATACATCAAGAATTTATTAATTTATTTAAAACATTCAGTTTTATTTAGTTTAGATTCATCTACAACTTTTAGGATTAAATTGTTCTGGTATATGCAGATATGTAGTCCAACTATCATATCTGCGAGCATTGTATCGATCGACGCCAACCATTGGTATCGATCGATGCAATCAAATTTAAACCGTTCTTCGATAACCGGTTAAACCAGATCGAATATACATAACCGATTCAATCCAATTGAACCGGCTCGGTTTACTAGTCCATGTCGATCGTCACACACTGTGTGTCGATCGACATGACCAAACCAGAACCAATTTTGGTTAATTAAAATTAACCGATCGATATAACCAGTTCAATCCAATTGAACCGGTCTATCTAATTGTTTTGCCTGTGTCGACCGACACACCTAGTGTATCGATCGACGCAGCAAGAATTCTGGTCTTCGATCTCAGATCGAAACCCTAAGATGATTTGTGGATTTTCGCTTTGTATCGACCGACACACGCTTTGCGTCGATCGATACTGTGCGACAAACCCTAAATATTTTATGCGAGTTTTCGCTCTGTGTCGACCGACACACGCTTTGTGTCGATCGACACCCTGCGACCAACCCTAAATATTTTACGTTTTGCGCCGCGGCGTATCGACCGACACACGCTTTGTGTCGATCGACACAGTGCGTTTTCATCAATTCTTCGTTTTTTTTCATCAGGAACAAAACCGAGAATATAACATGAAAACACGATTTGAACATGCAAAAATCAATTCAACAACATCAAGATTCGAATTATTTTGCAACTAATTCAATAGCTAAACCCTAACTGTGCTCTGATACCACTGTTGTATCCCTGCGGATCTAGGGTTTGATATATTGAAAATTGAACCAACCTCGTTCTTACCTTTTGGCAGCGGAATTGAGATGGTGAACGAGATCAGTTGGAGCAACGCAAACGCCTTGTCTCTACCAGATACACACGCACGCTCGCTGGAAACGGGATGCTAGTGCCGGATCAATGGGGATCGAATCTCTCTGGTGTGTCTACTATTTCTCTCAAGAAAAGTGGACGGCTCTCTGTTTAGGTCGAAATCTTAGAGTATTATTCGACCTAAACGTGCTTAACGGGCCAGACTTAATTAAGCCTAAACTCGAAAAGCCTGTTCGGAAAATCCGAACTGTGTCGATCGACACACAAGCTGTGTCGATCGACACAACACCATTTTGTCGATATTAATGTGTATCCAATACACTTTAGCATGATCATTACCATAATGATCATTCCCATGTCGTAGCTTCCAGTTCGCTTAGGTGTGTGACCCTATAGGATCATATAGTACTGGTAGTAAGTCTACAACTTACAGATTACAAGAGGCTTCTAGCAAAGCATTGCAACCGCCCAGTACTATACGAATGTCTGATCTCGACACACAACTATCTTCAGGAGTGAGTACAAGTGTGATTTCAGGACACTATCCCAACAATCTCCCACTTGTACTGGAATCACCAATTCCTATAATCCTTTTGTCACTATATCTCGATTTGGCATAAGGCAAGATTTGTGTCATCCTTATTAAGCCAACAACTTGTTTATCGAACTCCTGATTTCATACTGAACATTTCAAACAACTGAACTACAGTTCGTTTGAGTGCGGCCACACATTTTTCTCAGTAATCAATCTTCGATAGGCCCTGAGATATTTATCTCCCGTTATACAGGAGGGACAAATCCCATCTTGTTCCATCCCTGTTTCAACGCACATTTCATGATAAACTTGAACAGTGTCGTTATAATCGCCAGCTACGGATCGACGTCTGACAAAGTCAAAGTGTACCAATTCATATGCAATAAAGCATGATGAACTCAGGTCTTAGGACTATACTCTATAGTTGTAATGAGAACCTCTTATGACACAGATATAACTATCTTGTAGATTTCTCATTAACGGGTCAAGTCCGATCATATGTTCACCAACATATATCTATGTGACTGACTGCGATAATCATATCATTGGCTCCATGAAACTTAGCCAACAGTCACCTCACAATCTAGTCTCTAACGGTTGTCAGTGTCCCAATTCTACAACCTCAACTTGATGGCCTATAATTTGTCATAAACTTATTTTGGGACCATTATTTAGATCACAATAAATAATGCTGAAATCAAATTTCATTAAACACTTCTAAAAGAATGTTTACAAGAGCTAGTATTATAACTAAAACAAAATTGTGGCAGCAAAAGCCCGATTCTCGTCAGACAGGGAGCATGATATCGGATTCTGTCAACTCTTTGCGGAAACACTTGTAGGAGACGCGTTGAATTGGTTCTCTCGGCTCCCAGCCGAGTCGATTAATAGCTTCTCGGATCTCGCACATGCATTTGTGAGACATCACTTCGCCTATGTAAGCAAAGATACCTCTTTAAACACCCTAATGTCAATATCGCAGGATAGGAAGGAGACGTTAAAATCTTTCATCGACCGTTTCAAAGCCGCTGTTACGCGCGCCGAGGCACCAGACAAGTTTACTATAGCGGCCTTGACGCACGCCGTGTGGCACGAGACACCTTTCTATCAGGACCTAGTTCTTAACCCACCAATGACTATTGAAGATGCCCTTCATCGTGCATACAAATTCATCAAACTAGATGAACAGAAGGTAGCCTTGGCCAAGAAGTACGGCGCGGCTCGACTTACGGAAAAAAAAAGAGGAGCGAGAACCAAGGCAGCACTACGACAAAGGAGGAAAAACAACGATGGTGGTCGGCAACTCTGGTAGTCAACGACCGAATAAACCATGGAATAAGTGGAACAGACACGATAAGGAAGACGCGCCTCAAGAAACCCATGAAGAAGAAAAGTTCTGTGAATTTCATAAAACAACCTCGCATAACACTTCGGAATGTCGGACCCTTAAGGACGCGCTCTATGCACGGCTTAAGAGTGGTCAGATACAGGCGTCCATAGACGAGATAAGGGAAGAAGTAAAGCAGAGTCGCGAAGAACAATCTAACGATAAACCGCCCAAACAGGGCACGAAGAGCCAGCAACGCCGAGTCAAAAGTGTAGCAGTGAAGCGAGATCGCAACGAAGAAGAAGAAGATGACGAGGACGAAGCCCCCAAAACAATCCGACGAATCAATATGATAATGGGCGGGCTGATCTCGGTCAATGACTCGGTAAGATCAATAAGGCAGTATGAACGCAAGGCGTTAGCCGCGCGAAGTGCGCCACAGCCGATATTGTCGGATGATCCACCTGTCATATTCACCGATCAAGACTTGTATGGAACGCACTACCCCCATAATGATCCATTAGTCGTAGAGCTTCTCATCGGAAGTTGCCAAGTATCTCGGGTCCTAGTCGATACAGGAAGTTCCATCGACCTGATATTCCTGGACACCCTAAAGAAAATGGACATCAAGGCGACATTAGGCAGAAGGCCAAGCCGCTCACCGGTTTCACAAGCGAAATGACCTACACAATCGGTACGATAAAAATACCAGTCTACGCCGGTGGAATCAATAAAATGGTCAAATTCCATGTCATCGACAAGCCGATCATTTACAACGTTATCCTCGGCACGCCTTGGTTATACAGCATGAAGGCAGTATCTTCGACTTATCATCAATGTCTGAAATTCCCAACACCTAAAGGAATTCAGACCGTGAAAGGTTGCCAACGGACAAGTCGATCCTGTTTCGCAAAGGAACACAGGCTCAGAGTACCATCCTGCCTGATCGATACAAATCGAGGCCAAAAGGGACCGGTTAAAGACCTCGTTCAACAAGTCGTCATCGACGAACCAGATGCAAGCAAGTGCGTAGGGATCGGAGCAGAATTGCCACAAGACCTGAAAAACGAGTTGGTCAAATTCCTACAACAAAACGTGTCGACCTTCGCTTGGTCGGTAAAAGACATGAAAGGTATCAATCCCTCCATTACGACTCATGAGCTTAACGTGGACCCGACTTATAAGCCGATTAAGCAAAAAAGGCGTAAGCTCGGCCCCGAAAGAGCTAAGGCGGTCAATGACGAGGTTGACAAACTTCTCGACGCCGGGTCCATTCAAGAGGTTAAGTATCCCGACTGGTTAGCCAATCCAGTGGTAGTCAAAAAGAAAAACGGAAAATGGAGGGTCTGCGTCGACTTCACAGATCTCAATAAAGCCTGCCCAAAAGACAGCTTCCCTCTCCCTCATATCGACCGACTCGTAGAAGCTACAGCCAGAAATGAATTACTATCGTTTATGGACGCATTTTCGGGTTACAATCAGATCCTGATGAACCCGGATGATCGGGAAAAAACGGCCTTCATAACGGAGCCAAAGCCTACGTGTCGATACACGACGTCCAGGTTCAAAACTTCGTCTGGAAATACATCATATGACCGGTTTGGGCTGCCCTACGAAATCGTCACGGATAACGGTTCCCAGTTCACATCCAACCTGTTCGAAGGTTTTTGCAAAAATGGGATATACGACTCAGCAAATCAACACCGAGATACCCTCAGGGGAATGGTCAGGCGGAGGCCACTAATAAAACCATCATTGACGGCATCAAGAAGCGCCTCGAAAAGATTTTGTGATTGTAACACAATACACATAGTCGTCCAAACGGAGTGTGGGCCGACGAGTTAGACGGAGTCCTTTGGTCACACCGAACCACACCTCGCCGAGCAACTGGGTCCACTCCATTTTCCTTAGCCTTTGGCGTGGAAGCAATGGTCCCGGCAGAGGCAAACGTTTATACCCTTCGTCGAGCCCTCATGACGCAACATAGCGAGATCAACGAAACGATGCTACTCCACGCGCTCGACACGATAGAGGAAGAACGCGATTGAGCTCTCCTCCGCATTCAAAATTACCAACAACTTGCAACTCGGTACTACAATCAAAAAGTACGAGAACGACACTTCCGTGTCGGTGACTACGTGCTCCGAAAAGTTTACGAGAACACAAAGGAGTGGAGAGCTGGGAAACTCGGTGCCAAGTGGGAAGGACCGTACAAGATAACAAAGATCGTTAAACCCGGCGTCTACGAACTCGAATCAATGAAGGGAAAAGCCTTGCCGCGTTCGTGGAATTCAGCAAGCCTGAAGGAATACTTTTAATCGGCATACTTTCGCAAAAAAAAAAAAAAAAAAAATGTATGAACTACGAGTGACTTGATTCTTCTTTTGAAGATACGTAGGCAGCCTTCATCGGCGCAGTCACAAATCTAAATAATTTTTTTTTATTTTTCAGACAAAAGACCGAGTCATCGTGATTAACGTAAGTAATTTAACTCTTATTTATATTCTAAGTTTGTTGGTATGTCTGAGCTGAATGTAGACGTTTTCTACTTTCTAACTACCATTAAGCCGAGTCCTTACTCGCAAAAGTCGAAGTCCAACGCGGCCTCGACCGTAAGCCGAGCATCCAATAAGACTCGCAACAATCAGCATCATGCCTCCTGGCCAGGGGCATGGTCTCCCTTGTACGCGAGGTGCACATCGCGGCGAGGGAAAGCCGAGATCCGTCTCGCACAATACAAACCGGGTTCGTACCCGTACGTTCTTCGAGGTAGGCGATAAGAAATAAGCCGAGCACTTAAGCCTCGCATATTCGTCCGTCCTTAGAACAAAAAGCCGAGCATACGTAAACCTCGCAAAACCGCCCTATGACAAGCACAGTCACTCTGTTTCGAATTTGTCAAAAACAAATTTAAACTCTGTTTTTGTCAAAAACGAATCTAAAACACAAGGAAAATCCGATTATCGCTATTTGTTTAAACTTATTGAAAGGCAAGTTTAAAAGCATAATAGACCGATTTAAATCAACACCGTGTTCTTACATTAATTTACCAAAAAGAAAAGGAACCAAAAGTCTTACAAGACCACATCATAAGTTAAAAACCAAAAACCAAAAGAAGATTAGGAACGATCTATTCGGCGGTCTTCTCATTCCCGGCACCCACCTCATCTCCATCCTGAGCATCCGAAGGTACATCCGTCTGATCTCGATTCTCTTGAACTGATGAAACATGAAGACTTTTAGCGAGGACAAGTCCAATGTTAGAACTGAACTGGTCAACATCTTGTGGAACTGAGACGGGCGAATCTCGGCCTATAAGAGACGGATGTTGAGTTGGCGAAAGCTCGAGCTTCAGATCTTCCCGCGTAAGAATGTCCAGTTCGTCAAACTCCTTATCAACTCGGGTCTCGTCTGCGGTGACCTGGTCTAGCACCGATTTAGGAATAAGTACCCCGTCCCCCTTCAGTTTGAGCAGGCACTCCTTTAGACCGGAGATCTGGCCTAGCTCTACCTGCTTCCTGACCGCCATCTCCTGATCGCTGACGAACCGACGAAACAAATCCAAACGAGACTGGAATCGCTCTCTCATCACGGCCTCAACACGGCCCCTCTCTTTGAGGACATTATCCTCGCAAAGTTTCTTGTGGCGCAGCGCTTCCGACTCATACATCTCGCGGTCAGCCTTTGCCTTCTCGTCGGCTTCGCGTACCTTATCCTCCGCCTCGTAAAGCTTCTCTAGGAGTTGACGGTTCTCCTCCTTCGACTTTTCAAGTTGACTCTCCCGCCTCTTCAACGCCTCAACTAACGAATGGGCGTCCCAAGCACTTTCAAGGGCAACCCGATTCGACGCCGCTATCAACTATAGGAAATATTCCTGATCAAAACGAGGACTATCAAACAATAAAAAAGGAAGAAAGGAAGATGTACCTCGGCTTCGGCCCTTTTCAGATTGAGGATCGCTTCAGAATGAGGGAGCTTGTCCTGTGCAGGCTAGTCCGCATCACTTCCTCTAAGGCAGGAGAGCAGATCGAAACAGGCCTGAGTATTTTGAACGAAAGGGACCTCGCTCTCGTAGTGATACGCAAAATTGTGAATGGATGGCCGAGTCGCGATGTCCGCATCCTTCTGAGAGCTACGAGGGCAAGCCGTCACGACTTCTCTACGAGAAAGAAATGGCTTCTTCCTGCCTGAACCGACATCGATCACGTCGCCTCTTTCCCAAGACAGCCGAGTCCACGCATCCAGATATTTAACCTTTTTACACGGGCCCTCTAACTCTGAAACATCAGAAGCCGGTCTCTTCTTCGAATGAGCCTTCGAGGGAACCACGGTAGAAGGGGCTTTAGGAGGAGCCATCAGGGGAGGAGCCGCCGACGCGGATTTCTCCGCCATCTTGACAGGAGATTTTGCAACCAAAACGGATGACGGTTCACCACCGCCTTGAGTAGATGACGGCTCGACGACGCCTTGAGATGAAGGAGGATCAGAATAAACCTCCTTGGAACCTTCAGAAGTGGGGTTCAAAGCGAGTTTCTTCGAGTAGTCAACGGTTATCTTTTTGGACTTCCCCATCCTGGGCCTTTGCAAGTCTGCCGGGTTGATCTTCTCCTGAATATCCCACTCAACTGAGAATAAGAGAAATCAATTAGCAAAACAACCCAAAAACGAGAAATCTAAAAGCCGGTACCTTTAGCAATCTTCGGACGAGATTTGTTGATCCGCGTCAGAGTTATCTCCTTCCACTTGCGAAGACTGAGACTCCGAATCTTCTCGACAATCGCAAAGAAGTCGTCTGGGTACGGTTTGTAGAAGGGATGACGCACTGCAAACAGAAAAAGCAATGAGTAAATTACAAAGGAACAGAGTTCAAAAAAGTGTTATCTACCGATGTTAGTATTCCACGACGATCTGGGAGAGCCGTGACCAGCAGGAATGACCATAGGCGTGATCTCGGCGTAAAAATAAAACCTCTGCCAAACACGCGTTTTACTCGGCGCATTCACTACAACCCCTTGATCAGCTCTCATTCTAATGGTAAAGCATCCAGGACTGGTATTCTTCATATGACTTATAGAAGTCATTTCCTCGAACATCCTGACACTGATAGGAATGCCGCACTCGGTCCCCAAGACGAGGAGACACACCATCTGTCGAACTGCGGTCGCCGATAACTGAGAAATAGCAATCTCGCGCCGAGAACAATACGAAACTAGCAAATCTGGCAAAGGGATCCAAAGTCGGCACCCCGACGTATCCGCATTGATGAAATAGGACTCGTATAGACAGACGTAACCGGGAGGAGGATTCCATGGACGATCCCCTGGTCCGGGAATAATGATCTTGATTGCCGGATCAGCGCCGCATCCCGACAACGTCGATCTGACCGATTCCTCATCATAACGAGTCTGAAACACATTCGCAAATCCTCCTGATAAGGTAATTGGGAACTCGGCAGAAGGGATCGAATCTACATCAGAGTCGGCCTTCTCGGCACTCGGTTCATTCTCCGGCTCGTTGGAGTCGGAATCTCGAAGTTGCGGAGCGGTAAGTTCCTGACGACCCAAGCTTGTAGCGGTATCCTTCATCTGAGCTATCTCACGATGATACTCGAATGTCTTCAAAGCGTCATAGCAGGGATGCCGCCTTATATCGGAAGACGTGCTCGGAGATGACGACCCGGTCGAGTTAATACGCCGATTCGGAGAAACCTCATCATACGACACAGAAACAACTGCCTTATCTTTATTTGACGAGCAACGGATCAACGACATCTTTGATGATGAACAGACGAAGAACACGACGACTAAAGGAGACTCGAATCTAAAATCTTAATATACCCACGACGGAACAGCGGCGGAGCTAATCAGAAGATAAAACCGGCAGAGAACATAAATATTACCTTTTTCGCCTTCTTCACTCACTCGCGCAGAAATGAGGAAATGAAGGATAGAAGATGTATTTATAGAGGAAATGGGGGCATCGTGTTCAAGAAGCCAAAACGCTTCGATTCCCGCAGCTATCGCTATAGTCATGATTGCCAAGGAGACACTTCGATACGCGCACCTACCCTAGGTGACGCATCGATTCTCGCAAAACCTGTCGGATCGATCCTGTTTGCGGGCCAGGGCCCAATCAACAACATTATAGCTGAAAAATAAGGCCCATCACGAAAGATCCAGGCCCACTTAAATCATTTCACAAACCGATCATTTCTCGTATCGCCGACTTAGACAAATCGTCGCACTGGGAGGGGGCTTATTGTTGGAGTCAAGGTTGGCACCTTTCCTTAAAAGGCCCAATCATGATTATAGGTCGGCCCAAAATGGAAAAGAGGACAAGAGCCCAGGCCGGTAAAACTAGGTTAAACCCGGCCCGGTTTAAAACGGTTCTGCGCCTAGGGTTTAATAATAGAATGTCGCCGACACAAAAGGCGGCCCAAACACAGAGCATATCGGCGCTGAGATTTGGAAATATTCCGTATAACAAGACCGAGATATTAGGAATATTTCGGTTTATCTCTATTTTCCTTTTTTGCTAAAATCGACTTTGTAACCCTATAAAAAGGGAATCCCATGAATGAAGAAAGGACACGCTTTTCATAACAGTTTTCGGAGAGACTTAGAGAATTAATAACCTAATTCTTTCTGGCGACTTAAAACATTCTATTCCGCCGTCTCATTCCATCTCGGAATTAAGACAACCCTAATTTCCTAAACTCTCACCGTGTTCATTAATCCCTCTTTTAGAATCCTTTAAGAATAAAACCTAAAACTCTTGCTATCTTTGGATAGACCGAGTTGAGAATCTACAGATACATAAAAAGAAGACAACACCATTAGTTGCTGATACAATTTTCTTCTTCTTTTCTCTTTGATTTATGACTTACCTGACCTTTCTCATACATGTTATGCTGAATCCATGTTACTTGATGCTGAACAAGCTCGTTTTTTTCAAGATATACAACCAGAGTTGAATCACTCGAATACTGGCATTGTTGGAATTGCCAATACTGGAACAAAACAGAGTGGATCACATGTAAGCCAAAACTTTTGTTTAGAAGAGTCATGTGGATCAACTTTTGTTGTTTTGTATGTCTTCATGTGATTCGTCTGTTTTCGTTTTAGTTTTATATAACACTTGGTGATGATATGGGCTGTCTTGATGGGATAACACACTTTAATCAAGCCAAACAACTGCTAGGTTTTTTGGTCAATATGAATGAGTTTTTAGTAAGCTAGCTTTCTCATAAAAGAACATGAATCTTAAATGGGCGAAATGAAAGAGGCAAATAGAATACACGACATTTATTAAATGCTGAGTGTTTACTGTTTAGTGAGTATGAATAACTTGTAAACATATTCTAAACCGTGTGATATTTCATTTATTCATTATAAAAGTTATCGAAGCTCATCATGTTGAATATAGAAGACGGTCAAGCTAATTATAGTTCATGCATGAACAAGACATATTGATGTATATATGTTGTATAATGTTATCTTACAAGTCTTGTTTCCTTCTTATGGTTTCATTGCACAATTTTCTCACTGCATAACAGAAGAGGCTGTTCAAAGAGCCAATGCTTTGGAAACGAGTGACATAGATTGCATGGCTAACTCATGATGAACTTTCCCATGCTTTTGTGTTTGTTGGTGATCCCTTCTTTGTATAGATATATCATACGTACATTTTATACTAATATGATACAAATAGCAATAGTTTGATAATATTTGAAATGTATTGTCACGGAGAATGTCTATGTTTGTCAACTATTTTCCTTCATTTTATTATTTTTGTGACAAAAAGTTTTCTATATTATTATTTTTGTGGAAATTATGTAGAGTTTTTATACGGTACACATAATTTCTTCCATATCCGAAGACAATATTTGGAAGTTCGTATTTAAAAAAGAAATATTTATATCAACATGGTTTGAATCGGAAACACAAAAGAACCAATCTCCTTATATTGCTATTGGGCTATTAACACTTTGTTTTCTATATTATATTCGAATACATATAATTGTAATAAATATACTACAAACTAAAATGTTTATATATATCATATATGTATTATCGATTTTCTCTTTTGAGCTCAAGATTCTCTTTTTCAAAAAATACCTTTCTACTTTTATGAATTAGAGCATTTTGTTGGAAAAACATGTTATTCACCCTCGAATCTCAAAAAAGAAGATATTTTTCTTGTTTATTCTAAAGACTATTCATTTGAGGATCTAGGGTTCATATCCTTCTTTCTCAAATTAGTGCTAATACTCCGAATTCTTGTGAGATCTCTAGTAAACCTCACATTTTCAACAACATGTCTTCAGCTATAGATAAGGCGATGTTAGCCATGTCTCTAGAGGAAGAAAAAGACATCCCTTTGATATGCCAGCTAATGACGACTACTGCTCAAGCGAAAGAAACATCAATAGCATCATTGGTAGGCTCTTAAAACCAGAGTTCTAATCCATGCCGAACTTGATTTTGGACATGCCAAGGAAGTGGCAGAAGTATGACCGTGTTCGTGGAGTGGCTCTGACAAGGGAACGATTTCAATTCATATTTAAATATGAACACGACCTTCTTGAAATCCTCGAAAAGGGCCATAAAACTTTCAACGAATGGAGTATTGCCATTGAACGCTGGTTGGAACAACCATCTGCGGACTTCCTCAACATCGTTCCCATCTGGATTCAGATCAGGAATATTCCAGTAAATTATTACACTGAGAAAGCAATTTGGTCGCTGGCGAATTTAGTGGGAAAGATAGTGGAAATCGCCATCGAATCAGCGAAGCCCCAGAGTCACGACTTTGTGTGGCCAAAAATCATTTTCGATGTCTCTAAACCACTTCAGAAATCAAAAGTTATCAACCTTCCAAATGGCGAAAATACCTCGATCTTCTTCTTCTATGAAAAGGTCCAAAAGTGTTGTTACTACTGTTAATGCCTCACCCACGACAAATCGGTTTGTCCGTTCTTTATCAGAGACAATCAAGCTCCGGATTCATCCCAATACACAGGGAAGCAACCATCTAAACCTCCTCCCAAACCAGTTTTACAGGAAACATATCCACTTTTTGGTGTCCTGACTGAAAACCAAGTAGGAGTAAACCCTTTTTCTGGTCATCCTCGCATTGCTGCTGAGGTACTGGAAGGTATGAGACATTATTATATTAGTGGCTAATGAGGAAGAGAGAATGGTTATAGAGGAAAGGGTCAGAAAAACTGTCATCAAAGCAGAATCAGACCCATACACCAAAAAACCTGCTCTCCAGTTAGAATCGATTCCTACCTTCACAAGAGACCTCAACAAAGGCAAAGGAATTGTCTTCGGTTACGACTCTGAAGACTCATCTACTCAATCTGACCACCCTCTCCCAATTGGTCAGAAACTCATGGCAGCTGCGATGCAAGGAGAAAGTGTTCTTGAGAGGAACCCACATCTCCTGATCAAATCCTCACAGGCTTCTCTCATGATTTGTAACTCAGGCTTTCCATCCCTACCTTACCAAACGGTTTACAGAATATGTAGTTCTACTACTAATCTGGGTCAAAGCAGGAAAAATCAAGATCAGGAAAAGGCCAAATAAGAGTAAAAGGAAGATGTGATCAAAGAGTGATACATCATCATCCTCAGTGCAGTTCAAGCAAGGTCTAGACGAAGGAATCATAGAAAAGAGAAAAGCAGAAGACACATTGGAAGTTGCTACCAAGGTTGCAAAGCTGAAAGCTTAGGAGATAGTCCCAAATGAGGGACTGTCCAACGCGCAATGAGTATCTTCAGCTGGAAATGCAAAGGTTTGGGGGATCCTCAAGGCTTGACAGTCCAACGCCTCATGGAAATGTGACGGTCGTACTTCCCTAAGGTTTTTTTCTTAATGGAAACAATGCATGATTGGAACACCCTTGTAGATATTATGGTATGGCTGGGTTATGATAATGTTTATACTATAAACCAGTTGGTTATTGCGGAGGTTTAGCTGTTTTTTGGAACAAAAGTGTGACACTGGATTTCAAGTTTGCATATAAGAATATTATCGACTTCTTTGTACAGTTTGGTTCTTCTAGATTCTACATATGTTGTGTCTATGGTAACCCATAAGTTGGTTTGCGATCAGAAGTATGGGAAAAGTTGAGTCAAATTGGTATAAACAGAAAAGAAAGCTGGTACATGGTAGGGGATTTTAATGAGATTTTGGACAAATCCGAGAAGATTGGAGGTCCTAGACGCAGTGATGCATCTTTTATTCCTTTCTCGGACATGTTAAACTGTTGTGGCATGACTCAACCTCATAGTACATGCAATGGTTTTTCTTGGGGCGGTAGAAGGAATAATATGTGGATTCAAAGTATGCTTGATCGAGGATTTGGAAATAGTGAATGGTACAACATGTTTTCGGCATCCAATCAACCTTTCCTGGACAAAAGGGGTTCTGACCACAGACCGGTTTTGATCAAGCTTATCTCATCTCAAGAAACATACCGTGGATCTTTTCGGTTTGACAGAAGAATGCTCCACCAACCTCTAATAAAGGAAATGATTGCGAGAGCCTGGAACATATGGACATAATTCCATTGCTCTAGTGTCTCTTCTTGTTTGAGAAGTGTTAGGAGAGCCCTAAGCCGTTAGAAGAAATAAAACAACTAAAACTCGTTGGACAGGATAAAAAGATAGAGGCTGGTCTGGAGCAGGAATAATCAGCTTTCAATCCTTCTACATATCGTCTTCGAAATATAAAAGAGCTTTATGTTGTGCATACATATATGAGCAGAGCTTTTGGAAACATAAGAGTAAAGACGAGTGGATCTTCAAAAGGGGATAGATCTACCAAACAATTCTTTGCGTCAGTCAAAGCTTCACGAGCCAGGACTGAGGTTGACAAACTGATGGACATCAATGGAAATGTACAAACTTCTGAAGCCTCGAAAGGAAAAGTCGCAACTAGCTACTTTAGAGATATGTTCACCTCATCTAATACTTCCGACTATCATCTAATTTTATCTGGCTTCATTCCTTGAGTTATAAGCAACATGAATAGTTCCCTAGCTAGCAAGGTCACTCCGGTAGATGTCAAAAGAGCGATCTTCTCAATTAAGAAAGATAGCGCTCCGGGTGCAAAAGGAATGTCTGAGATGTTCTTACAGCAATACTGGGAGACTGTTGGTCCGCAATTGACGACTAAGATACTATCCTTCCTTGCATCATGCACGTTCTCTCATGAATGCACCTAGTTATGCCTCATACCAAAGAAAACAGATTCGGACCAAATGAGTGATCTACGTCAAATCAGCTTATGCTCAGTAATGTACAAGGTTTTCTCAAAGATCATCTCAGCCAGACTACAACCTTTCCTTCCAGAAATAGTATCTCCCAATCAATCTGCTTTTGTAGTGGATCGTTTGATATCTGACAATATCTTTTTGGCTCACAAAGCAATGCACGGGTTGAGAACTCATAGGACAATTTATAAGGAATACATGGCAGCCAAGACAGATATGTCGAAAGCTTTCGACCGAGTTAAGTGGGAATATCTCAAAACATTTCTTAAGGCTTTAGGTTTTGACGGTCTATTGATCAGTTGGGTTATGTAATGTGTTACATATGTAACTTACACAGTGTTGATCAATGGACAAACACACGGTTTAATTCATCCTGAGCGTGGTCTCCGTCAAGAAGACCCCAGGTCGCCTTTCCTATTTGTATTATGTACAAAAGGACTATCGTTTTGGATGAATAAGGTCGAGGATCAAAGCTTAATGAGTGGGATCAAATTCTCTTCTGAAGGACCATCTTTCCACCATCTCTTTTCTTGTGGATGACAGCTTGTTTCTCTTCAAAGCTGACCTCCAAGAATGTGAAGTCTTAAAATCAATCCTAGAGATATACAGAGATGCAACGGGCCAGCTGATATCAAAGTTAAACTAGGGATTAATTCTGAAGGAGGAGCAAGGACATACCTAGGCTTACTCGAATGCTTCAGTGGCTCCAAGGTAGAAATGCTGAACTTCATTAAAGATAGGATGAAAGGAAGAATGACAATATGGTATACTCGTTTCATCTCTCAAGCCGGTAAGGAGATAATCCTGAAATCGATCGCAATGGCCATGCCTGTAACGCCCATGTTCCGCTTTGACCTTAGTCAACCGATGAACAACAATCAAAAAAGAACATGATCACCGGGTTTATTTAGTCGGAACCAGAGCCGTCACATTTTTACCGTGTTTGATTAAATCAGCTTGGCTTAACAACTTACATCATTAAACTAAACCAAATTATTCAATTACACGTTTCCAAAATTCCTACTAAAGAGTTGCAACCGTAGTAAAATTTGGTAGTTATATTAGACATGACTAATCTAGTATAATCAACATGCTTTTATGAATATAAAACATCATTTATTTAATATTACGAAAAAGTGCGGAAATGCAAATAAGTCCATGGACAGTTTATATAAATATTAATACAAGCATTACTTTGAAATTATCGTTGCAAAAGAGACGTCGACACTATACCGGCTGGCCTAACATCCTGCGATCCGCTACTCCTATGGGTTACGTGAAAAAGATAAAGGAGAGGGGTGAGCGATCTATTATCGACCCAGTGAGTTGAGATTCCCCAACTAATAAAGTAACTTTCCGTATATCTAACCCAACCCCAAACACAAGAAATGACGGAAAGTTACAAAATCAATAATAAATAACCGAAGCATTAGAACGACCATTAAACTATATGCATGCTATGGGCCCTGGCAATATCGTCATTCCGTCACCATATAGGCCCATGGAAGTAATTCGCTCGACTCTTACTCATAGACATGGAGTACTGCAAGTAAGACACCGTTCTCCGTCCATCGATACGTGGAGACTCGGGCTACCCCTAGATAGCCAAAGATTTCATGCAGTCCGGTCCTAGGATGCGGCCCCGTATTCCCCGGACTACACACCTACCAGCGTCACACACCTACCAGTAGGTTAACACCTGTCAGAAATACGACCCGGAGTACGTGAACCGACCGGTAAGCTCCTGAGGATCCATCGTGTAGGGAAGTTGATATGCCCACTATAACACCATGTCACTAAAACATCAACTAAACCTACAAACATATCACATCACAACAATCATTCACACAACATCTCATTATTCATGAACCAATCATAATAGTTTTCCGTATTGTAATCATTTGTTCGTTACTCGGTTACCAATCAAAAGTATACTATAATATATAGCAATAACACCATAGTATTAATATCACTCAACAATCAAACCCAATATAGTCATGATAACAATATCACAAATTACTATATACTAATCAAACTGACCCTGGTATAGCCTCACTACACGAACCTCTGGAATGGACCGTACTATAAGCCTCCTACAACGGTAGAGAAGGTCGGTTCATGGGATGAACGTTGAAAATATCCTCTTAGGAAACATTTCCCCGCTCCTCCGTCACCATCCCAACTCCTAACCACTTCCTCTCTCTCCCTCTCTCTCTCCTCCGGATCCTCCTTCTTCTTC
>CM058229.1:95907801-96058997 GCA_030180135.1 Orychophragmus violaceus
TAAATTTCTTTTGCCGATCTTGAGCTTTTTTCATGTTGGCTCGAATCATTTGCAGTTTGATGGTTGTTTCATCAACGATCTTGGGCCCAAAAAGCTCAAAATTTTCCTTCTCCTCAAAAATAATGGGTGTTACATGGTCGTCCATATAGAACTTCATATGGAGACATTCCGATACTAGAATGGTAGTTGTTGTTATACGAGAACTCCACTAATGGTAAGTGTTTTTCCCAATTTTCGGCTCAATTGAGCGCACACATTATCAACATGTCCTCAATGGTTCGGATAGTCCTTTCGGTTTGTCCGTCCGTTTCTGGATGGTACGCAGTACTGATACGCAACTCCGTTCCTATTGCTTCTTGCAATGTCCTCCAAAAGATGGAGGTAAACCGTGGATCCCGATCTGATAGGATATCAGCTGGAACTCCATGAAGGCGAATGATTTGGTCGGTATATAGCTCAGCCAAAGCTTTCACCTTACATGTATCTTCTATCGGAATCAGATGCGCCACCTTAGTCAGACGAACAACAATTACCCAAATTGCGTTGTTTGCTCTCTCTCTTTTGCTGTCGGCATTCTGGTGATAAAACCCATCGATATGGAATCCCATTTACATTGAGGAATAGGTAGATTCTGAAGTATACCACCGGGTACTTGATGTTCTACTTTGATTTGCTGACAAGTAGGTCATTGCGCTACCCATCGAGCTACATACTTCTTCATTCCCGGCCAATGATAAGGTCTCCTCACGTCTTTGTACATCTTTGAAATCCTGGGGTGGATGCTTAGAAAAGAATGATGCGCTGCTTCCAAAATTTCTTCTCGCAAACCCTGACCTTCTGGTACAGTGATCCTTCCCCTGAGAAATAATGTACCATCATTGGCCAGATGATAACCGCTTTGGTTTGGTCCATCTCAATTTTTGACTTCTTCAATGGCCTTTAAAATCTTCTCATCTCTCTGCTGCTATTTTCGGATTCGAAGAACTAGATCCGCCTGCCTTACAGCTTGTAAGCCTAACGGCTCATTTGCTTCCCCTTCCATTGAAGCCAAAGTCACCAACTTGAGTTCTTCGGTTAGGGTTTCGAGCTCCTTTTCGATGTTAGCCTTAATTTTCCGCCGGCTAAGTGCATCTGCAACCACATTAGCTTTTCCAGGGTGATACTTGATTTTGAGATCATAATCTGCGATGAATTCCATCCACCTCTATTGTCGTAGGTTAAGATCTGGTTGCGTGAACAAGTATTTAAGACTTTTATGGTCCGTAACTTCTATGCTTTTGCCATAAAGGTAGGATCTCCAAATCCGCAATGCAAATACAACCGCCGCCATTTCCATGTCGTGCATCTGGTAGTTCTCTTCGTGCTTCCTTAATTGACGAGATGCATAAGCGATGACTTTACCTTCTTGTATTAGGACACACCCCAAACCAACTCTCGATGCATCGGTATACACCATATAGGGTTTCCCTGGTTCTGGCAATGCCAAAACTGGTGCTGAAGTCAAAGAAGTCCTAGGGTTTCCCTGGTTCTGGCAATGCCAAACTGGTGTTGAAGTCAAAGAAGTCTTTAACTTAGCAAAAGCGTCTTCTGCATCCTTACTCAAAATAAAGGGAACTCCTTTACCCATTAGCTTCGTTAAAGGCTTTACGATTGATGAAAATCCACGGACGAACTTACGATAATACCCCGCCAAGCCAATAAAGCTCCGAACTTCCGTCACAGAGGTAGGTCGAGGCTATTATTGGATTGCTTTAACTTTTTTGGAATCGGCTGATACTCCTTGATCGGAGATGCGATGACCCAGAAATCCAATTTCCCTCTGTCAAAACGAACATTTGCTAAACTTAGCAAACAGTTTCAACTTCCCTAATCTCTTGAGAACTAACGCCAAATGCTTTCTATTCTCTTCCTCGGTTTTTGAGTAAACCAGAATATCATCGATAAATATGATAACAAATTTATCGAGATAGTCATAGAAAACTTCATTCATTAACCGTATAAAGGCCGCTGGTGTGTTGGTAAGCCCAAAAGGCATTACCACGAACTCAAATTTCCCATATCTGGTTCGAAATGTCTTCTTCATGATATCCTCCTCAGTGATAGGAATTTGGTGATATCCAAATGCCAAATCTATTTTTAAAAACCAGCTTGCTCCCTTAAGCTGATCCAAAAGTTCATCGATTCGAGGCAACGAATACTTATCCTTAATGGTGATGTTGTTTATGTCGCGATAGTCGATGCACAATCTCATACTACCGTCTTTATTCTTTACGAAAAGTATTGGAGCTCCCCATGGTGACAAGCTTGGTCGAATAAAGCCTTTACCGATTAAATCTTCAAGCTGCTTCTTGAGTTCCGCCGACTCCGCTGGTGCCATTCGGTAAGGAGACTTTGTGATAGGCTTCGCTTCTGGTTCCAAATTAATGGTGAAAGGATTACTCCGAGGTGGAGGTAATTCCTTTAGCGCCGCGAATATGTCCTCAAACTCCTGAACCACCGAAATGTCCTCGATCTTGACGTCTCCATTGACGGTTCCTTCGCCGGCAGTGATGGTCACCAAAAACGCTTCTCCATAGACACCGATTTACTAGACTACCTCCTCCATTCCGTTTCCACGAAATGTAATCCTCCGTCGACCGCAATCTAATTGTGCTTGATAACCAAACAACCAGTCCATTCCTAGAATGGCTTCGTACCGCGTCAAAGGAGTGACTAACAGATTCGCCAAGAACTTCTTCGCCTCGATTACTAGCGGTACGTTCTGAATATACCTATCTATTTGGAGGGTTTGCTTTCCGGGGATCAACACAACGACATTAAAATATTCCATTTTATAACTCCCTACTATTTCAACTATTTTGGAGTTACAAAACTATGGGTGGCTCCATAATCGAACAATACATGTGTGGGACGACCCACGACATGTACGGTTCCTGCCACATTAATATTTGAACTTGAAAAATAGAATACTTTATTTTAAGATAGAATGCTTTATTTATTTATTAAAAGATTTATTTTCTAACAACTTATTAGATACTACAAACACACAGATTATGGTTCAGGCACATGCGTACTTGTGATAGGACCCTGAACGAGCTCTGGGCCCTCATTATTATCTACTTCTAAGACATAAACCATACCATCTAAGGCTTGACGCTTGCGGGCGGGCTCAATCATAGGGTGAGCTGGTGGTGGCTGAATGGCGAGTGGGTGGTTGGGATTGGATTCGAACACTCTCGAGCATAATGGCCCTTCTGACCACATCGGAAACAGGTGAGATTGGGTGATGCGTGTTGTGCTGCATTCCTTGCACAATATTTGGAGATATGACAGGGCTGGCCGCAGTTGTAGCATACTGACGCTCCCTTGAATGAGTCATATGATCCTTGGGTTCGTTTGCCTTTGGCTTTGAAACGATGGTTTTGTCCAGAGTGTCGGCCCTGGTGGTTTGATGATCTTCCACCTTGGTTTGAGTTGATATTTCCCCACGCTGCTCATTCTGCTGCTAACCCAGTTTCCACACTTACGGCTTTCTCCACCATGTCTGTGAGGCTCGCAAAGTTTCCTACCGCAAGTCTGCTCTCCAACTCAGGTCGAAGGCCGAACAAAAAGTTGGTGATCATCACCTCTTCATCTCCGTTATTGTTGCCCACATACCTCTTCAACCGCATGAACTCCGATTCATACTCTTGGACTGATTTACTCCCTTGTTCGAGATTTGAAAACTCTCGTTGTAGTCGACGCCTTGATTCCGGGGTAAAGTACTTGCGCTCAAATTCCTCCTTGAACGCTGACCAGGTCTTCACCACCACTTGGGCTTCCCAGCTTTGCCACCAGTCTCCTGCATCTCGGTCCATGTAGTAAGCTCCCACACTTAGCTTGTAGTCCTCCGGGCATCTTGTAGCTTTGAAGTTCTTCTCCATCATTCGGATCCATCAATATGCGATTAATGGGTTAGTTCCACCAGAGAAGTGTGTAGTTCCCATCTTCATCATCGAGGAGATCAAGGATAGGAGCGGTGGACGAGTCGTCACATCGGGTGTTGTCTGTGGTGATTGCATGGCTAGCGTCATTACTTTGTGAAGCATCTTTAAGGTGTGCTTCGAGTTTACTTCTTGGCCTCCCGCCGCATTCTGATCATTCATCGGCATCTCTTCGTGACGATCATTCGGATAAACCATGTTGCTAGATCTAATATCGTAAATGCCTTTTCATGCCGTCTCCGGATCATGATATGCATGTACTTCCTGGTCGCATGAATTCTCCGGTGACTTAGATTTTCGGCCGGTTCCTCACAACCCAGTCCTCTGCGTTCCGAAACCCGTTCTGACCCCATAGCCATCTTATGACCGCCACTACTGATTGCCCTGTCCTCCATCTGCATCATAAATGGGTAAGTAACTAAGTCCTAACTAAACAGGACGTGACCGGTTTCCTTATTTCTCTTTCGCGACTCAATTTTGACTCGATAAATCTGCAAACACATGTTGTATGTGAAGTATTATGGTGTTTGTTCAAGGTTTTAATTCCCAATTACAACCTAACACATAATCTTAAACAGATCTAGGTTCTTGCAAAACGAATCATAAAGCAAACCTGATCACTACCTTTCAGATTGCAGCGGATGATGATGGTAATGATGAGATCAGCTAGAACAGATGGTAACACCTATTCCTCCTTGAGTATCCACACTCTTACAAGCAAGGGACGGCTGCTAGACCAAAGAGATGGATGATCAGAGAGAGAGGTTAGAGAGAGAGGCAAGAACTCGCGGCCGAGGAAGAGAAAAATCGCAGGGATGTCTTATCCCTTAGGGTTTTTCGATTTCTTATCTCTCATTAATGGGCCCAAGTCATTTGACTAATGGCTCATTAATCATTTGGGCCCAAGACACAAATCAGACAAAAGCCTGCATTTTGTCTGGCCCAATTCTCTGATCCAATACAGTAAATGCCATTGCATCTTACCGTATTAATTCCATTTAACTTTCCCGTTAGCTATGGTGTGTGACCCTTCGGGATCATACAATACTGGTAATAAGTCCTAAACTTATAGATCAAGAGCGGACTCTAGCAAGCCATCATGATCACCCAGTATTTATGACTTATGTCTGATCTCGACACTTATCATACTTTCTAGAGATAGTACGGTAGATTTCAGGACATTCCCAACAATCTCCCACTTGTACTGGAATCCTACACAGGACATTCCCAACAATCTCCCGATTGTACTGGAATCCTACATTCCCTAGTCCTTTTGTCTTAATATCTCGATCTGGCATAAGGCAAGATGCGTGTCATCCTTATATAGCCAGACCATGTTTATCGGACCAGATTTGATACTGACAATTCAAACGACTTGGGCAAGTCCGTTTGGGAATGGCCATTCTCTTACCAGCTATCAAATCTCCGATTGGCCTAGAGATATTACCTCCGTTAAACGGCAGGGACAAATCCCATCTTGTTCCATCACTATGAACTACACAATTCATAATACACCCAACCAAGGTCCGTATAGCTCCCAGTTACGAAACAGCGTTAGACAATGATCAAAGCGCATTACTCCATGTGCAGCCACATGCATGCGAACTCAGGTCTAAGGACTATACTCTATAGTCGTATATGAGAACCTCTTATGACACAGATATTAATATCTTGTAGAGTTCTCATAAGCGGGCCATGTCCGGTCATATGCTCCCTTACATATACCTATGTGTCGACTTTGATGCCGCGCATCTATGACCCCTCGAAACTTGGTCATAAGTCTCAACACAATCTAGTCTCAAGTGGTTGTTGGTGTTCCAATTCAACAACCTTCGACTATGGACACTATGATTTATGTCACTTCGTTAAATATGGGGTTTCAGGATCAAGTCATCTTATGTACTTCGATGACCCATATATAATGACATGAATCATTTTGGAACGATTATTTTATATCACAGTTAAAAATAATCCAGAAATAAAATTTCATTAACATTTAAAATGTTTGCATGAACCAATCAAAATAACTAAAACAAAAGCCCTCACAACTCCCACTCAAAAAGAGATTACATTTGAATATCTCTAATTCCTACAGCAGCAGTATGCAACTCGTGCTTAGGTCTCGGGAGTGGCTTTGTCAACGGGTCAGCCACGTTCTCATCAGTGGGAACTCTGCTGACCATCACTTCACCTCTATTCACTATATCACGAATCAGGTGATACCTTCTCATAATGTGTTTGGATTTCTGATGATGTCTCGGTTCCTTGGCTTGAGCAATTGCACCATTGTTGTCACAATACAGTGCTAGAGGCTCAGTGGCATTTGGGAATACACCGAGTTCAATCAAGAAGTTCCTTATCCAAACTCCTTCCTTCGCAGCTTCCGAAGCAGCGATGTATTCAGCTTCAGTTGTGGAATCTGCCACGGTGCTCTGCTTGGAACTCTTCCAACTTACTGCACCGCCATTCAGACAGAAGATGTAGCCAGACTGTGACCGGAAATCATCATTATCTGTCTGAAAACTTGCATCCGTGAATCCACTGATTTCAAGCACTTCACTTCCTCCGTAAACCAAGAACTTATCCTTAGTATTTCTCAAATACTTCAGGATATTCTTTACGGCAATCCAGTGACTCTCACCTGGACTTGACTGGTACCTACTCGTCATGCTTAGTGCAAAAGCAACATCAGGACGAGTACAGATCATGGCATACATGATAGATCCTATAGCCGAAGCATAAGGAATCCTACTCATGCGCTTAAGCTCATCAGGTGTTTTAGGACACTGATCCTTGCTTAGTGTAGCACCATGTATCATTGGCGTGAACCCCTTCTTGGATTTATCCATTCCGAATCGATGCAGGACTTTATCTATATAAGCATCTTGACAAAGTCCAATCAGCTTTTTAGATCTGTCTCTAAAGATTCGGATTCCAAGAACATACGCGGCTTCACCCATGTCCTTCATGGAAAAACAACTTCCCAGCCAGTCTTTAACAGACTTCAGCATTGGAATATCATTTCCAAGAAGCAATATGTCATCGACATATAGGATAAGAAACGCCACTTTGCTCCCACTAGTTTTCTTATACACACATTGTTCCTCTTGGTTTCTGATGAAGTCAAAGTTCTTTATTGCTTCATCAAAACGAAGATTCCAACTCCTCGATGCTTGCTTCAATCCATAAATGGATTTGTGAAGCTTGCATACTTTCCCAGCATTCTTAGGATCAATGTAACCGTCAGGTTGTGTCATATACACATCCTCCTCCAAAATTCCATTCAGGAAGGCGGTTTTCACATCCATCTGCCAAATCTCATAATCATAATAAGCGGCAGTTGCTAGGAGAATCCGAATTGATTTCATCATGGCCACTGGTGAATAGGTTTCATCATAGTCTATACCATGAATTTGCTTGAAACCTTTTGCCACCAACCTGGCCTTGTAAATCTGGACATTTCCATCCATGTCAATCTTCTTCTTGAAGATCCATTTACACTCGATGGCTTTTGCACCAGCAGGTAAATCAACCAGTGAAAACACTCGGTTAGTAGACATGGAGTCCATCTCGGATTCTGTGGCTTCACGCCACTTTAAGGAGTCAGGGCCCATCATGGCTTCTGCAAAGTTCGAGGGTTCATCACTGTCAATGATCAAAAGATCATGGCAATTAGTCACAAGGAATCCCTGATATCTATCAGGTTCCTGACGGATCCTTCCGGATCTTCGAACTTCAGGTACTGCAGGTTCAGGTTCTATTACAACTTCATGTAATTCATCCTGCTGTTCTTCCTCATTAGGTTGAACAGGATCATGTCCTTCTTGAATTTCATCAAGTTGTACCTTACTCCCACTATCTTTTCTAGAGAGAAACTACCTTTCAAGAAAAGTACAATCCCGAGCAACAAAGATTTTGTTCTCGGATCGCAGATAGAAGTAATAAGCCTTGGTATCCCTAGGATAACCAATGAAGTAGCATTTGTCAGATTTTGGTGTAAGCTTGTCTGAGATTAATCTTTTGACATAGGCTTCACAACCCCAAATTCTGAGAAAAGACATTGCTGGAGCTTTTCCAGTCCATATCTCATATGGTGTCTTTGCTACTGCCTTTGATGGCACTTTGTTCAGTGTGAACGTTGCGGTGAGCAAAGCATATCCCCAAAGGGATATAGGAAGGTCTGTGTGACTCATCATGGATCGGACCATATCTAACAATGTCTGATTCCTTCTCTCAGACACACCATTCCACTGAGGTGTTCCAGGAGGTGTGAGTTGGGAGATAATCCCACACTCACTCAGATGATCACGAAATTCCTGGCTCAAGTATTCTCCTCCTCGGTCCGACCGAAGAGCCTTAATACTTTTACCAAGCTGGTTCTGTACTTCATTCTGGAATTCTTTGAACTTTTCAAAGGTTTCCGACTTATGTTTCATCAAGTAGACATATCCATATCTACTGAAATCATCAGTGAATGTAATGAAGTACTGAAAGTTTCCTCTAGCACTTGTGGACATTGGGCCACACACGTCAGTATGTATCAGGCCCAATAGTTCACTGGCCCTTTCTGTGGGTTTATTGAAAGGGGCCCGTGTCATTTTGCCCATTAGGCAAGATTCGCATTGCTCACAAGACTCAAAGTCAAATGAGCCCAAGAGTCCATTTGAATGGAGCCTCTTGACGCGTTTCTCACTAATGTGCCCCAAACGACAATGCCAGAGAAACGTTTCATTTTCTTCGTTAGATTTGAACCGTTTTGTATTTATGTTATATACTGGAGCAGATTGATCCAGCATGTACAGCCCATTTATAAGAGGGGCACAGCCATAGAACATATCATTGAGATTAAAGGAACACAATTTATTCTTAATAGAAAAATCAAATCCTTGCAAATCCAACAATGAAACTGAAATGATATTTCTGCTTATAGCAGGTACAAAATAACAATTCTCAAGTTCTAAAATCAATCCAGAAGGTAAAGACAACAAGTAAGTGCCAACGGCCAGTGCTGGAACCTTCGCTCCATTGCCAACCCGCAACTCTACTTGCCCTTGCTTCAACCTTCTACTGTTGCTGAGCGCCTGCATATTAGTACAAATATGAGCCCCACATCCAGTATCTAATACCCAAGTGGTATTATCAGAAGTAGTAGTATTTACTTCAATAACAAAAATACCTGAAGATTTAGTCTCCAAAGACTTCTTCTTCTTCAGACTTTCCTGGTATTTCTTGCAGTCCCTGCGGTAATGCCCTGCCTCTTTGCAAAAGTGGCAGATATCAGAAGGCCCAGCTTTAGACACGGGCTTGGGCTTGGCCTTTTCATTGCTGATTACCTTGCCCTTTCCCTTGTCTGCAGCGGATTTCTTGAAACCCTTGCCCTTCTGAACCATGAGTACAGACGACTCCTTGGTCTTCTTCAGATTCGGTTCTGCAGTCTTGAGCATACCATGTAGCTCAGGCAACGTCTTTATCAACCCATGCATATTATAGTTCAAAATGAACTGGTCATATGCAGGAGTAAGAGACTGCAGAACGATATCACAAGCAAGCTCTTGGCTTATAGGACAGTCGAGCCTAGTCAAATGATCGAGATAACCCATCATTTTCAGAACATGTGGACTCACTGCTGCATCCTTAGCCATTTTACAGTCCAAGAGATTCTTAACAGTTTGGAATCTCTCTGTACGAGCCTGCTCCTGAAACAACGCTTTCAGATTTGCCATCAGCTCCATGGGACAAGTCAGGCCTTCCCACTGCATCTGCAGTTCGGGAGCCATTGTCGCCAACATCAGGCAAATCACGTCATTAGCATCTGAAGAATGCGTATCCCAAGCATTCTTCACAGCTTGTGCGGCATTATTCGCAGGTCTAGGAGAGAGAGCTCTTTCAATGACATAAGCCTTCTTCTCCTGCCTGAGCACAAGTCTCAGGTTCCTGGACCAGTTCAGGAAGTTTGATCCGTTCAGTTTGTCCTTCTCAAGGGCAGACCGGATCGAGAAAGTGTTTTGAGTTGTTGTGCTTGACATAGCTGAAAATATGAGACAATAGAGATTTAGTTATTATGTTCATAAAAGAGCAATCTTAACAACTTATAAGAAAACTCGCATTGTATTCAAAATTTCTTTGTTTAACCTCATAAGAATACAATGATTCCGAGACCCATGTTCAGCTAAATCCAAAGTGGGCCACTGGCCGTCACCCGGAATTAGCTTTACTTGGTAAGCATACACACAGCTAGTTATTGTTGGATAGTTTAGTGTTTCCTGATTCAATTCTCAATTGATTCATCCTACTAAACATGCAGATCTAGGTTCTCTTATTTAGAAACTTAATGGATCTCACCTTATACATGTTTATGCAGCGGAAAGAGAAGGTATGGGTCAGAGATCAGCAGAACCACCAAGAGATGGATCCTCCAAAGGCTCACACACGCAATCACAGGAAATGGCTGCTAGACCGAGCAGGAGAGGAGGCGCAGAGAGAGAGAGAACTCGCGGCTGGGGTTAGGGTTAGGGAAGAGAGAATTAGGCTTGGTTTTATTTATAAAACCCTTCTCTAATTCTTTTGGGCTTTTGGGCCCAAATTCCCAGTCTAATTAAATTCCTCAGATTTAATCAGACCCATTAATCTCTCTCTAAGTTCGGTAAATGCCTAGCACTTTTACCGTACTTCTGCTAAGCCGTTTCCTCATAGTTTCCTGTTAGCTTAGGCGTGTGACCCATATGGGATCATATAATAAAGGCAATAAGTCCAAGACTTATAGATCATGAGCGGACTCTAGCAAGTCATCATGACCCCCAGTATTATATGACTTATGTCTGATCATTGACATACTCTTACTTTCTAGAGACAGTACAGAGATTACTGGACATAATTCCAACAATCTCCCACTTGAACTGGAATCTCTGTATTCATAATCCTTTTGTCCCAATATCTCGATTAGTCATAAGGCAAGATTAGTGTCATCCTTATAAAGCCTAATCTTGTTCATCGGACTCTGATTTGATACTGACAATCCAAACGACTCGGGAAAGTCCGTTTGAGCATGGCCATGCATTTTCCAGTATTCAAATCTCCGTTTGGCCTAGAGATATTCACTCCATTTATATTGGAGGGACAAATCCCGTCTTGTTCCATCACTGTAAACTACTCATTTCATAATACACCCAATCAAGGTCCTTATAACCATCGCTTAACGACAGCATTAGACAATGATCAAAGCGCATTAGTTCGTGTGCAGTCACATGCATGCGAACTCAGGTCTAAGGACTATACTCTATAGTCGTAGTAAGAATCTCTTATGACACAGATATAAATATCCTGAAGAGTTCTTATAATCGGGTCTTGTCCGGTCGTATGTACCCTACATACACCTATGTACTGACTTTGATGCCGCGCATCTATGACACACTGAGACTTTGTCATAAGTCACATACCAATCTAGTCTCACACGGTTGTTGGTGTTCCTAATTTCAACAACCTTCGACTAGGGACATGATGATATAGGCCATCTATCAAATATAGGGTCTCATGATCAAGCTAAATGACTTTGATAACTCAAGATCAAGTCACTTACTTCGATGACCTATAAAATGGTTCATATCATTTTGGAACAATTATTTCATCACAGTTAAAATAATCTTGAAATAATAATTTCATTATTAAACATCTCAAATGTTTTACAAGAACATATCAATAACCAAATAAAGCCCTCAAACTCCCACTCAAATTTAGATTACATTTCAATGTCTCTAATGCCTACAGCTTCAGTCAGGAACTCGAGCTTAGGCCTTGGGAGTGGCTTTGTCAATGGATCAGCGACGTTATCATCTGTCTGAACTCGGCTGATCTTGACTTTCTTTCTATTAATGATGTCACGTATCAAGTGAAATCTTCTTAGAATATGCTTGGATTTCTTGTGTGATCTTGGTTCCTTTGCCTGAGCTATAGCACCATTGTTGTCACAAAACAGTGCCAGAGGCTCAGCCGCATTTGGTATCACACCTAGTTCAATAATGAACTTTCGTATCCAAACAGCTTCCTTCGCTGCTTCTGAGGCGGCGATATATTCAGCTTATGTAGTGGAATCAGCAACGGTGTCTTGCTTGGAGCTTCTCCAACTGATTGCACCGCCATTCAGACAAAAGATATAACCGGACTGTGACCGGAAATCATCTTGGTCTGTCTGGAAACTTGCGGCCGTGAATCCACTGACTTTAAGCACATCACTTCCACCGTACACCAAGAACTTATCCTTAGTATGTCTTAGATACTTCAAGATATTTTTTACGGCAATCCAGTGGCTTTCACCTGGATTTGACTGGTATCTACTCGTCATGCTCAATGCATAAGCAACATCAGGACGAGTACAGATCATGGCATACATGATAGATCCTATTGCAGATGCATAAGGAATATTCTTCATGCGCTCAAGCTCAGCAGCCGTCGTAGGGCTCTGCTTCTTGCTTAGCGTTGTGCCATGTACCATTGGCGTGAAGCCCTTCTTGGAATCTTTCATGCTGAATCTTTGTAGGACTTTGTCAATGTATGAATCTTGACACAAGCCTATCAGCCTTCTAGATCTATCCCGGTAGATCCTGATTCCAAGAACGTATGCGGCTTCACCCATGTCTTTCATGGAAAAACAACTTCCAAGCCAGTCCTTTACCGACTTTAGCATTGGAACGTCGTTTCCGAGAAGCAGTATGTCATCGACATACAGAATAAGAAATACTATCTTGCTCCCACTAGTTTTCTTATACACGCATTGTTCTTCTTCGTTTCTGATGAAGTCAAATTGCTTGATCGCTTCATCAAAACGAAGATTCCAGCTCCTCGATGCTTGCTTCAATCCATAAATGGATTTATGAAGCTTGCATACTTTCCCAGCATTCTTTGGATCTATGTAACCGTCAGGTTGCGTCATATACACATCCTCTTCCAGAATTCCATTCAGGAAGGCGGTTTTTACGTCCATCTGCCAAATTTCATAATCATGAAAAGCTGCAGTTGCTAGTAGAATCCGAATAGATTTCATCATTGCCACTGGGGAATAGGTTTCATCGTAATCCACGCCGTGAACTTGTCTGAAACCTTTTGCTACCAACCTGGCTTTATAAATCTGGACATTTCCATCCACGTCAATCTTCTTCTTGAAGATCCATTTGCACTCGATGGCTTTTACACCAGCGGGTAAGTCAACCAACGAAAACACTTGGTTGACCGACATGGAGTCCATTTCGGAATCAGTGGCCTTACGCCACTTAGAGGAATCTGGGCCCATCATGGCTTGATTGAAGTTCGATGGTTCATCACCATCAATGATCAGAAGATCATGACAGTTAGTCACGAGGAATCCTTGATATCTCTCGGGTTCGTGACGGATCCTCCCGGATCTTCGAACTTCAGGTACTACAGGTTCAGGCTCTACAATTTCTTGTAGGTCCTCCTGCTGCTCTTCCTCATTAGGTTGAGCAGTATCCTGTTCATCTTGAATTTCTTCAAGCAGTACCTTACTCCCACTGTCTTTCTTAGAGAGAAACTCCCTCTCAAGAAAGTTACAATCCCGGGCAACAAAAATCTTGTTCTCGGAACGTAGATAGAAGTAATAAGCCTTGGTTTCTTTCGGATAACCAATGAAGTAGCATTTATCAGACTTTGGTGTAAGCTTGTCTGAGATTAATCTTTTGACATAGGCTTCACAACCCCAAATTCTTAGATAAGACAGCACTGGAGCCACTCCAGTCCATAATTCATATGGTGTCTTTGCTACTGCTTTCGATGGCGCTCTATTTAGAGTGAACACTGCTGTTAGCAGAGCATATCCCCAAAGGGATATTGGAAGGTCTGTGTGACTCATCATAGATCGAACCATATCCAATAAGGTCCGATTTCTCCTCTCAGACACACCATTCCATTGAGGTGTTCCAGGAGGAGTGAGTTGGGACACGATCCCACACTCTCTTAGATGATCACTGAATTCTTGGCTTAAGTATTCTCCTCCTCGGTCGGACCGAAGAGCCTTAATGCTTTTGCCAAGTTGGTTCTGTACTTCATTTTGGAATTCTCTGAACTTCTCAAAAGATTCAGACTTATGTTTCATTAGATAAACATATCCATACCTACTGAAATCATCAGTGAAGGTAATGAAGTACTGATAGTTTCCTCTTGCATTTGTGGACATTGGGCCACACACATCAGTGTGTATCAGGCCCAATAAGTCACTGGCCCTCTCGTTAGGTTTATTAAAGGGAGCCCGTGTCATTTTGCCCATCATGCAGGATTCGCATTTCTCACATGACTCAAAGTCAAATGAGCCAAGAAGTCCATTCGAATGGAGCCTCTTGATGCGTTTCTCGCTGATGTGCCCTAAACGACAATGCCATAGAAACGTTCGGTTCTCCTCATTAGGTTTGAACCGTTTGGTATCAATGTTATAAATTGGCGCGGATTGATCAAGTATGTAAAGCCCATTCGTAAGAGGGGCACAACCATAGAACAAATTGTTGCGATTGAAGGAACATAATTTATTCTTAACTGAAAAATCATAACCTTCCAAATCCAACAAAGAAATTGAAATAATATTTCTGCTTATCGCAGGTACAAAATAACAATTATTGAGTTCTAAAATCAATCCCGAAGGTAAAGACAACAAGTATGTGCCTACAGCTAGTGCAGGAACTTTCGCTCCATTCCCAACTCGTAGCTCCACTTGTCCTTGCTTCAGCCTCCTACTGTTGCTGAGTGCCTGCATATTAGTACAAATATGAGCCCCACAACCAGTATCCATAACCCATGAGGTATTATCAGAAGTAGTTGTATTAACTTCTATAACAAAAATACCTGATGAAGAAGTCTCGAGAGTCTTCTTCTTCAATTCCTTTAGACCTTCTTGGAATTTCTTACATTCTCTCCTCCAATGCCCTGGTTCTTTACAGAACCTGCAGATGTCAGTAGGCCCAGCCTTAGACTTGGGCTTGGGCTTTGGCGTGTTCTTGTCCGAGACTTGGACAGCCTTAGCCTTTCCCTTATCCTTAGCAGAGGATTTCTTAAACCCCTTGCCCTTTTGCACCATAAGCACATTGGGGTCCTTGGCGGTTTTCCTCAAGTTGGGCTCTGCAGTCTTGAGCATTCCGTGAAGCTCAGGCAATGTCTTACTCAAGCCATGCATATTAAAGTTCAGAATGAACTGATCATAGCTTGCAGGTAAAGACTGCAGAACGATGTCGCAGGCAAGTTCCTGGCTGATAGGGCAGTCGAGTTTCTGAAGATGATCGAGATAACCCATCATCTTCAAGACATGAGGACTCACTGCCGCATTTGCAGCCAACTTACAGTCTAAGAGGTTCTTAACTGTCTGAAACCTCTCAGTCCTTGCTTGCTCCTGAAAAAGCGATTTCAGGCTTGCCATTATCTCGATGGGTGACAACACACTCTCGAACTGCATTTGCAGCTCAGCAGTCATTGTCGCCAACATCAGGCAATAGACATCATTTTCATCTGACGAATGCTTTTCCCAAGCATTATGCAGAGTCCTGGCAGCATTGTTAGGAGGCCTCTCGGGGAGGGGATCACGAAGGACATAATCCTTCTTCTCCTGCTTGAGGACCAGCCTCAAGTTCCTAGACCACGTCAGGAAATTCGTTCCAGTCAGCTTCTCCTTCTCGAGAACAGACCGGATTGAGAATGTGTTTTGAGTGCTTGTAGTAGTCATAGCTGAAATATAAGATAAAAAGGTTATTAGTTAATATGTTCAATATGATTAATCTCGTATTAAATTTAATATGATTAATCACGCATTATATTCAATAACATCAGTTACCCTCAATAGAATATAATGATTCCAAGATCCACATATAACTAAGATTAAAGTGGGCCACTGGCCGTCACCCAACCTTAGCTTATATCGGTAAGCCCTATATCGGCTAATTATATCCGTGATATAACTCTTGGTTGTGAATCTGGGCCCGAGGCCCAATCCGCTCTGATACCACTGTTAGATAGTTTAGTGTTTCCTGATTCAATTCTCAATTGATTCATCCTACTAAACATGCAGATCTAGGTTCTCTTATTTAGAAACTTAATGGATCTCACCTTATACCTGTTTATGCAGCGGAAAGAGAAGGTATGGGTCATAGATCAGCAGAACCACCAAGAGATGGATCCTCCAAAGGCTCACACATGCAATCACAGGAAATGGCTGCTAGACCGAGCAGGAGAGGAGGCGCAGAGAGAGAGAGAACTCGCGGCTGGGGTTAGGGTTAGGGAAGAGAGAATTAGGCTTGGTTTTATTTATAAAACCCTTCTCTAATTCTTTTGGGCTTTTGGGCCCAAATTCTCAGTCTAATTAAATTTCTCAGATTTAATCAGACCCATTAATCTCTCTCTAAGTTCGGTAAATGCCTAGCACTTTTACCGTACTTCTGCTAAGCCGTTTCCTCATAGTTTCCTGTTAGCTTAGGCGTGTGACCCATATGGGATCATATAATAAAGGCAATAAGTCCAAGACTTATAGATCATGAGCGGACTCTAGCAAGCCATCATGACCCCCAGTATTATATGACTTATGTCTGATCATTGACATACTCTTACTTTCTAGAGACAGTACAGAGATTACTGGACATAATTCCAACAGTTATATCTCATATAACTCTCGGTTGTGTATTGGACCCGAGGCCCAAATTCACCAGATGTCTCAAGGCCCGGGACTCCCGATAGCCCAGTCAAGGAAACCAATCTCTTACAGTCAAATAATCACTAAAGTCTGGGACTCCCAATGAAATTAGTGACTATATACTACTTTACTTATGCGAAAACAGACACCTCACACTGTAAGCCATATCTGTAATCGAATAAGCGTTAAGTAGCTGACAAGATTGGAAAGACATCCAAGCTTGATATTGTTTTTGAGGATTTTTAAGTTTTATTTCCAAAAATAGAAGATTACTATTTTGGCAAACTTTCTTATTTTAGAAACTTTCTAAATTTAGTAACTTACTAAGAATAGAAATTTCTAATTTAATATTTTATTAAATATTTTGGGTTGGGTCACAAATTATAGGCCCAATTCTTGGCCCAAGACCATAGAATTCCAGGTGGCCCAATAATTTGACATAACCGATCCGGTTTATTAATTCTGGTCCAAGACCAAATTAACTATCAAAACCATCGGTTATTTACTAAACCAGACCAGCTCTAAGTTATTTGGTCCAACCAAATCAAACTTAGACCAGCCTTCGGTTTAGGTTAAAATTCAATTTTTTGAATTTCAATCCGGTTTAACCAGAAATTAAATTATTTCCAGCAAACCGCGATTTGGGTTAACCGCTTGAACTACCAATTAAATTGGATCGGTTCAGTTAAATCCAAAACCGGAAAGAAACACCTAGTGTTTTAGCCAATTTGATTTAACTTACGGTTTAAGGCTTTAAACACACAATTAACCGCCAATTAAATGGACCGGTTAAATTGGTGTCACTACAAGAAAATAAGCTTATTGTGACAAAAAAATTCGTCACAATAAAAGTTAATTCGTCACAATATATATATTGTGACGAATTAGTGACCAATTGTTAACAGTAACAATACAGTCGTCACAAATTCTTCGATGTAACAAAAACGTCACAATTCTTGTGACAATATATTTAGCAACCATTTTGTCACAAATAGTGATGATAAAAAAAGTCACAAAAGTGTCACCATTAGTAACTTCAAAAATTGTCTTAAAATCGTACTATATTGTAATGGTTATAACGTATCAATTATGTCACTCATTGTTACAGTATTATTGTCGCAAAACGTCACTAATATTGACTAACAACTCGTTGCATATCCGTCACAATTAGTGACTTAATTTGTTGTCTTAAACCGTTGTAATTCGTTACTATTACAGCGTCTTAAATTTGTCTACCATTGGAACAAAAAACGTAACAAAAAATTCGTTGCCTATTAGTCACAACTACTAACTAAAAATCGTTCCAATGCTGTTGTATATTGCAACTCTCATTACACAGCTAATCAGTCACTTATAATATTGGAAAAATGTAAGAAACCGTCACAATGTTGGAGCTGATACCAAGACTCTTTCAGCCTCGACCCGAACATCAAAGGTTCTTAAGATGAATAAGATGAGTGAGAATCAGAGAACGGCTACTGCAGATGAATAGTCCAACCTCTCTGTGATGTCAACATCCCTGAGAAACCATATAGACGGATTACCAGAAAATCATATGATATATGATGTAAATTATGGATGATAAAGTAATGTGTAGATGATTACCGACTGTTGAAAACTGCACTACAGAACCAAGAGTTCATAACCAGTAAACCGTAGAGATGCCACTAACCGACGTATTCATAGTACACTGTTTTATCTTGTTTGAGAGGCAACTTATAGTGTAGTGTAATGAAGAAGGACATCCAGCCATGGGAATACATCGCTAGGTTGAGCACGAAGAGAGAAACAGAAGCAGGCTGCTGAAAACGAGCAAGGTAAAATCAAACTGCGTGGTCCATCTAACTTTGGGAAAAAAGAACGATAAAAGGGCTGATTGAAGAAAACAGTAGCTGTTAAGGTGAAAAATGTTGGTGTTCCTCCTATAGTGGGGAAACACTGTTTGGGTTATAATTAATATTTATGACCCATGTATATACTTTTTTGGATATTCCTCTTAAGTGTGTCGTAGCATTATTGTGTGCACTCACACAGAAAAGCAACAGGAAATAAAAGAGAGAGAAGAAAAGAAGGGGAGAAGAGAGAAGAAAAACAGAGTTAGCCGGATTCAGAAATCGTGACGATCGGACCTCCAAACGTGTCCTGATCTTTCTGAAATTTGCAGGGAAGCTTCATGACTCAGTGATCTTCAGATTCAACGGTGGGTTTTGTATTTCAACGGTTGGTTTGTTGTGAATCGGAGTTTTAGTGAAGCGGTTCTGTTTTGAAGCGAGCTGAGACCAGTGTTCAGTGTTTGGGAAATCCAACGGTGAAATCTTCTCTTCTTGAGCTGAAATTTTGCAGAGGTGTTCTTGACTCGTTTATCTAGGATTTGTACGGTGGAGATTGGATTTAGTGACCGGAATCCTAGTGAACGTAGAGTCTTTTTGAGGCTGCATATATCTGAGCTTTGTATAGCTCTTTTGTTGATTCTTTGTTGTGTTGGAGATTGCTCTTGTTGAGCCTTACTCTCTGGTGTTGTTCTTTGGAACAGAGAGGACGTGGTTGTACTCATTCTATTTGATATAGTGGATTTGGAGTGGACTACGGTCCCGTGGTTTTTCCTTCTCACATCGAGGAGGTTTTCCACGTAAAAATTGTGGTGTCTCGTTTCATTTCGTTTTTGCGATTGTTTCTGCCATCATTCATATATTTTTCTCACAGGCTCACACAAGTGCGGGAAACTCAATTTCGCTGCGCCTTATCGCGTTTCCGTGTTTCCCCAACAGAGTGGTATCAGAGCTTGAGGTTGTGAGCTTTGGATTTCGGTAACTTTGGTTATTGATTATGCTTGTGTGAGTGATGGAAAATATGAACAGAATGATCAGTTTGAATGGTGCTAATTATCATACATGGAAAGGCAAAATGGAAGATTTGCTTTTCGTGAAGGAATTCCATGTACCGGTTTTTCAGGAGAAGAAACCTGATGAGAAAACGGATGATCAATGGAAGTTGCTGCATCGACAAGTCTGTGGTTCGATAAGGCAGTGGATAGATGATAATGTTCTGCATCATGTTGAAACAGAGACTAATGCTCGTTCTTTGTGGTTGAAGCTGGAGCAGTTGTATGCTCGGAAGACCGGGAATAATAAGATGTTCATGATCAAGAAGTTGATTGAGTTGAGGTATCAGGATGGTACTCCGATGACGGATCACTTGAATGCGTTTCAGGGATTAATCAACAAGTTGTCTGACATGGGCATTCATTTTGAAGATGAGATTCACGGTTTGTGGCTTCTTGGTACATTACCGGATTCTTGGGAAGTGTTCACGATGTCTCTTTGTAACTCCGCAGCGAATGGTGCTATTTCGATGGACTTAGTGAAGAACAGTGTTTTGAATGAGGAAACGAGAAGGCAGTCGAATCCTAGTTCCTCACGTTCAGATGTTATGGTTACTGAGTCAAGGGGGAGGAGTTCACATCGTGAGTCCAAGAAGGAGAAGAACAGGAGCAGAAGCAAATCTAATAGATTTGCGAATTTGGAGTGCCACTACTGTCATAAGAAAGGGCACTTGAAGAAAGATTGCTGGAAGTTGAAAAAGGACAGCAAGCAAGGAAATCGTCAAGGAGATGGTGAAGATCGGGTGACTGTCACCGATGATCAGTTTCTTATTCTTGACGAGGGTGATGCCATTAATGTTGCATGTCAGGACACCAGTTGGGTTGTTGATAGTGGAGCTACTACTCATGCTACATCGCAGCGGGATTTGTTCACTACCTATACTCCAGGTAGTTATGGTTCAGTTAAGATGGGTAATGATGGTTTGGCTCAGGTTGTTGGCATTGGTGATATTTGCTTGGAGACGAGTCTTGGTACAAGACTTCTGCTTAAGGGAGTTAAGCATATCCCAGATATTCGGTTGAATCTGATTTCTACAGGAAGACTTGATGATGAGGGTTTCTATAGTTTATTCGGTGGTGGTAAATGGAAGCTCTCACGTGGTTCTATGGTTATGGTTCGAGGTAATAAGTCTTCATCTTTCTATTGGATGCAGGCTAAGGTCTCCAAAGACATTGTTAATGCAGTGGAGAATGATGATGCCATTGAGTTGTGGCATAAGAGACTCGGTCATATAAGTCAGAAGGGATTATATGTGTTGTCAAAGAAGGAGGCTATTCCAGGGATCTCCGGTATGCACTTACAGAAGTGTGAGCATTGTTTTGCTGGGAAACAACACAGAGTATCGTTCAAGTCTTCTGCACCTTCGAGGAAACCCGAGATACTTGACTTGGTGCATTCAGATGTGTGTGGTCCAATGAAGACGAAATCTCTTGGTGGTGCATCATATTTTGTCACATTCATTGATGATCATTCGAGGAAGTTGTGGGTTTTCACTATGAAGACGAAGGATCAGGTTTTGGGATATTTCAAGCATTTTGTGGCATTGGTTGAGAGACAGACGGGAAAGAAGTTGAAGTGTATCCGCAGTGATAATGGTGGTGAGTATTCTGGACCATTTGATGCTTATTGCAGGGAACATGGTATTAGGCATCAGTTCACGCCGCCTAAGACTCCACAGTTGAATGGGTTGGCAGAGAGGATGAACAGAACGATTGTTGAGAGGATGAGATGTTTGATTTCGCAGTCAGGCTTACCGATGACTTTCTGGGGTGAAGCTTTGAGCTCAGTTGTTCACGTGTTGAACTTGTCACCAAGTGCTCCATTGGATGGTGACATTCCAGAGAGAGTTTGGACCGGCAAGGATGTTTCTTACGGTCATTTAAGGGTCTTTGGGTGCAAGGCTTTCGTGCACATTCCTAAAGACGAAAGGTCTAAGCTTGAGATGAAGTCGCGGCAATGTGTGTTCATTGGTTATGGTCAGGATGAGTTTGGATACAGGTTTTATGATCCCGTTGAGAAGAAGCTCATAAGGAGCAGAGATGTTGTGTTCATGGAAGATCAAACGATTAAGGACATTGAAAAGTCCGAAAAACCAGCTCAGAGAAATGAAGGTTTGATTGATTCAGCGGTTTTTCCTTCTACATCAGTCCACGGTCAGAATGAGGGTGAGGTTCATGTTGATACACCTGGTGCAAATGATGCTCCCGCACATGATGATGACGGTATTGGTGATCATGGTGACGATCATGGTGAGACACCAACTACCGAGAACCTACCTGCTGCTAGAAGATCTGAGAGAGGTCAAATACCGTCGACAAAGTATAATCCTAGTGAGTATGTGTTACTCACTGATGGGGGAGAACCAGAAAGCTTTGGTGAAGCTTTAGAGGATGAACACAAAGATAAGTGGTTGGAAGCCATGGGAGAGGAGATGGGTTCTTTTGATGAGAACGACACATATGAGTTGGTGAAGTTGCCTAAGGGTAAAAAGGCGTTGCTTAATAAGTGGGTGTATAGGATTAAGCATGAAGATACCAGTTTGCTACCTCGATACAAGGCTAGATTGGTTGTGAAAGGGTTCAGCCAAAAGAAGGGGATTGATTATGATGAAATCTTTTCTCCTGTTGTGAAGATGTCATCCATTCGGGTTGTACTTGGATTGGCAGCGAGCCTTGATCTAGAGGTTGAGCAGATGGATGTAAAGACGGCTTTCCTTCATGGTGATTTGGAGGAAGAGATTTACATGGTACAACCAGAAGGATTTGTGGAAAAGGGCAAAGAGGATTTAGTTTGTCGCTTGAAGAAAAGCCTTTACGGATTGAAGCAAGCACCGAGGCAGTGGTACATGAAGTTTAAGTCGGTTATGGGGGAGCATGGTTATAAGGAGACTACTTCAGATCATTGTGTATTTGTACAGGTGTTTGGTGATGATGATTTTATCATCTTGTTGCTGTATGTTGACGACATGTTGATTGTGGGCAGGAACTTGAGCAGAATTCAAGAGTTGAAGAAGCAGCTTAGCAAGTCCTTTGCCATGAAAGATTTGGGTCCAGCGAAACAGATTCTTGGTATAAGAATTGTTCGAGATAGAGGTGAGAAGCTGATTCACTTGTCTCAGGAGAAGTATATTGAGAAGGTACTTCAAAGGTTTCACATGGACAAGTCTAAAGTTGTAAGCACTCCTCTTGCTACACACTTTAGATTAACCGGTCAACAGAGTCCGAAAACAGATGCAGAGAAGGAAGATATGGCGAGGGTTCCATATGCTTCTGCAGTTGGTAGCTTGATGTATGCTATGGTTTGTACACGACCAGATATAGCTCATACAGTTGGAACAGTAAGTCGTTTTCTTTCGAAACCAGGAAGAGAACATTGGAATGCTGTGAAGTGGATTTTGAGATATCTTCGGGGGACTTCTAGTTTGAAGCTTACCTTTGGAGGTGATAAGCCATTACTTGTGTGTTACACAGATGCTGATATGGCTGGGGGTGTTGATTCCAGTAAGTCTACTTCAGGTTACTTGGTAACATTTGCAGGAGGAGCTGTGGCATGGCAGTCAAGGTTACAAAAGTGTGTTGCACTTTCTACCACTGAAGCTGAGTTTATAGCCGCAACAGAAGCTTGTAAGGAGTTGTTGTGGATGAAGAATTTCCTTGATGAGATCGGTTTCAAGCAGGATAAGTATGAGTTGCTTTGTGACAGTCAAAGCGCGATTTGTCTCGGGAAGAACTTGACATTTCATTCGCGTTCGAAACACATCAACAAGAGGTATCATTGGATATGTGATGTGGTTGCTTCTAAGGAAGTGGAACTTGTGAAAGTTCATACGGATGATAATGGAGCTGATATGATGACTAAGTCATTGCCGAGATGGAAGCTTGAAGTTTGTCGAGAGATAGCCGGTATGGCTGTTTCCTCCACTTAGTCGGAGGGGGAGTTTGTTGGTGTTCCTCCTATAGTGGGGAAACACTGTTTGGGTTATAATTAATATTTATGACCCATGTATATACTTTTTTGGATATTCCTCTTAAGTGTGTCGTAGCATTATTGTGTGCACTCACACAGAAAAGCAACAGGAAATAAAAGAGAGAGAAGAAAAGAAGGGGAGAAGAGAGAAGAAAAACAGAGTTAGCCGGATTCAGAAATCGTGACGATCGGACCTCCAAACGTGTCCTGATCTTTCTGAAATTTGCAGGGAAGCTTCATGACTCAGTGATCTTCAGATTCAACGGTGGGTTTTGTATTTCAACGGTTGGTTTGTTGTGAATCGGAGTTTTAGTGAAGCGGTTCTGTTTTGAAGCGAGCTGAGACCAGTGTTCAGTGTTTGGGAAATCCAACGGTGAAATCTTCTCTTCTTGAGCTGAAATTTTGCAGAGGTGTTCTTGACTCGTTTATCTAGGATTTGTACGGTGGAGATTGGATTTAGTGACCGGAATCCTAGTGAACGTAGAGTCTTTTTGAGGCTGCATATTTCTGAGCTTTGTATAGCTCTTTTGTTGATTCTTTGTTGTGTTGGAGATTGTTCTTGTTGAGTCTTACTCTCTGGTGTTGTTCTTTGGAACAGAGAGGACGTGGTTGTACTCACTCTATTTGATATAGTGGATTTGGAGTGGACTACGGTCCCGTGGTTTTTCCTTCTCACATCGAGGAGGTTTTCCACGTAAAAATTGTGGTGTCTCGTTTCATTTCGTTTTTGCGATTGTTTCTGCCATCATTCATATATTTTCTCACAGGCTCACACAAGTGCGGGAAACTCAATTTCGCTGCGCCTTATCGCGTTTCCGTGTTTCCCCAACAAAAAAGTCTGACCTGAATCCCAAGACACACTTGAAAGGCCATTTACCGTGATACTTGACTGAGGCTTGACGAGAGTTTCCTTCTTTCTCTCTAATAACCATAGGGCAGTGATAAGGGCAATCACCTTGACAGCCCGCCCTTTTGCCATTGTAGATACAGAAGGTTCTTGCATGTACAATGGACCACCATTGGATGACGAATTGCACTGAGGAAAGCATAATTGTCCAACGCAGCTTCTTACCTCGCATTCTGTACCACATGCCCTAATACAAAATTGCCAGATAATTCATAACTTTCCATGAGCCAAATGCTGCCAACATGCGAGCTACAAGTACTGAAACCCAAGTTCATGATAGAAACTCAAAGAACAAACCGGCTATCTTGAACAATAATGTCTAACAATACAAAGTAAGAAAGATGAGCTATGTACGAATCCTAAAGAGACTGAGAAAGGATATACCTGTAGTTTGGATCGGCATCGCCATGACTAGCATATGAAACACTGGAAAGGCATGACAACACCAGCAATAGAGCTGTCCAGTAACGGACCGACATCTGAGCAAATCAATTAGCTTAAAGTTGAGATCAGTAGAATCCAGAGGAAACAATGAAGTTGCAGTCAAAGCACTGTGTTATGACTACGCAAGCCCGAAAAAAAAAGAACGCAAAGGAAGTGATCATTCTGGTAAATGAAATTCTAAATTTTTTTCAAAAAACAATCCTTTATAATTCTAACTCGGAAGACTTTCGGAATCTCTTGGTTATAGATCGACTGTGAAACCCAAAATATCTATATTACTTCATAATCTAATCTTACGCTTTCCAGATTCGATCAGATTTATCGAAAACTCATAAAGTAAAAGCAAATTCAGAGACTAACCATAGAGATCAGTAGAATCCAGAGGAAACAAAAACAAATAGCAGAAAATTCGAGCAGATCAGATGGAATACCTCCGAGCCCGAGAGTCTGGGCTTCGCAACAAAGTTATGCTATGAGAGGAACCACAATATATGACAAGGAATCACCTGCAGGCAGTAAAAGAACCCCCAAGTATATAACGCTCTCAAACGAAACACGATAAAAATGCAAGTTTAACATTAGGGTTGCTGTTTGACCAAAAAAAAACATTAGGGTTGCTTAGTATCTAATTTAGGTTTAAGACTCGGATATCTTGATTTTTTAATATTATTTTTCATTTATTGATGAATAAAAAATAGGGAGAGAAAGGAAACTTGAGTGAACTTATATATTTGTTAGCCAATAAAAATATGTCATATAGTATTATTTTAAAATAAAATTATAAAAATTAAAATTAAACAATTAAACACATTCAAATATTTTATAAAATAGATAATATATATATATATATATTGTATATTTTTTTAGAGTTTACAAATAGGGTTTAGGGTTTAGCAATTAGAGTTTAGGGTTTTAGCCCTTTATAGTTCAAGGTTTAAGGATTATGGTTTAAGTCTTTTGCAGTTTAGGATTTAAAGATTAGAGACTCTTTCAATTTAAACCCTTTAGATTTTAAGGTTTAGGATTTAGAGATTAGGATTAGGGTTTCGGGTTTAAGCCCTTTGGTGTTTAGGATTTAGAGATTAGAGATTACGGTTTAAGCTTTTTAGGGTTTATTTTTTGTTTTTTAAGGTTTTGACATTAGGATTTATGAATTAGGTTTAGCTTTTATTTTACTTTTTTAGGTTTTCAAACTAGAGTTTAGGGTTAGGATTTAAGTTTTTTTATTAAGATTTACATATTGGGTTTAGGGATTAGGGTTTAGTTTTAATTTTAAATTTTTAGATTTTAAAATTATAATTTAGGGTTTAGGGTTTAGAGTTTAGGGTAATTAAGATTAGGTTTTAGTTTTTTTTATAAATTCGTTTTTTATAAAAAAAAATTTTTGTCTAAAATAAATATATATTTTCTTTATTTTCATTTTTATTTTAATTTGTTTAAATTTTTAAGTTTTTAATACAAAATTATGTGTAATCATTTAATTTGTTAAAAAATGAACAAATGGATTCACCTTTACCTTTAAGGGCGAACCCAAAAATTGTTAGACAAAAAGATAGTTTATCTTAGATAGTAAAGGGTCGGGTACAATTTCGTGAAAGATAAAGATTTGTATTTGAAAAGCGATGAAGAAATAGCAAAGAACTTGACCACACTATTGCAACACCTCTTCAACAAAAATCAAAGTTTATATCGGTGTATACAGACAAATTATAAGAAGTGGTTGAGACCGATTAGATGGTGTTTGCAAATAAACTATACAAGTATGATGTTTTGGTTGCTGATAGTGCTGTTGTTTCTCATTGTTGTACATTATATGGACTCTATTCCCTTTTTTATTTTGGATTTTACTAATAAAGTGGTTGGGTTTTCATATTGTTGTGGTTTGTGACTAATATTTGTAGCTATATTATAAAAAAATTATAACTTAAAAACGACAATAAATTAGCCACAAATTACAATGTATTTGTTACATTATTTTGATACAATATGATCAATTTTTTTTTTTTACCATTCTCTCGTACCAATTTGCTAAGCACATTTCTTATTTTACTGTCACAAATGAAAACAAATATTACGTCACAAATTCGTCACACTATCGCAACAATGAATATAGTCACAATAATGTCACATTTGTTACGGAATCTATTTTCGTCATATGTTTGTCACAAATTGCAACAAATTATTGTGACAATTTAGAACGTAACAACATTGTGACGAAACAACTACTAATTTGTGACATTAAAATTTAGTCACAAAAACGTATCTGATATGTCACAGATTAGTGACGAATAATTTGTGTCACAAACTTCCGTCACAATATGCTTATTTTTTTGTAGTGTGTGGTTTTGGGCAACGAACCGCGAAGCTCGGTTTAACCGATTGACTATTCGCGGGACGTAATAATTTAACGGGCCAAACGATCGTATCCATGATCGGATCATGGACCCACGATCCAACCCTAGGCCCATCACGATCGATCATCGATCCATGATCTCACGATCGTGAGTTGAGCCGTGATGATCGCAAGCCTACATCTTATGATCCGATCGTTACACGATCCTCTCGGCCCATTAACTCATCAAGGCATCACGATCACACGTGATCCAAGCCAGCCTCACGATCGCGAGATCGATCTCGGCCAACTCCTCCACGCGACCCATCTCTCGGCATCACACGATCGGCACACGCCTCACGCACACACACATCGAAAGCGATCCACGATCACTCGATCGCATCACTCGGCAATATCACATTAATTACCGAGATCATATGCATGCCGAGACCAATTAGGGTTTCAATCTTGCAAAGCAAGAAATCGCAACCAAACACATGATCCGAGACCACAAAATCATGTGATTAGGTTTTAATAACTTTAATCAATTTTAATTCTCAATTGATTCAAAAACTATTAAACAACCTATGATCCAATTTCACAAGAAACCTAAAAACCTAGGCTCTGATACCACTGAAGTATTATGGTGTTTGTTCAAGGTTTTAATTCCCAATTACAACCTAACACATAATCTTAAACAGATCTAGGTTCTTGCAAAACGAATCATAAAGCAAACATGATCACTACCTTTCAGATTGCAGCGGATGATGATGGTAATGATGAGATCAGCTAGAACAGATGGTAACACCTATTCCTCCTTGAGTATCCACACTCTTACAAGCAAGGGACGGCTGCTAGACCAAAGAGATGGATGATCAGAGAGAGAGGTTAGAGAGAGAGGCAAGAACTCGCGGCCGAGGAAGAGAAAAATAGCAGGGATGTCTTATCCCTTAGGGTTTTTCGATTTCTTATCTCTCATTAATGGGCCCAAGTCATTTGACTAATGGCTCATTAATCATTTGGGCCCAAGACACAAATCAGACAAAAGCCTGCATTTTGTCTGGCCCAATTCTCTGATCCAATACAGTAAATGCCATTGCATCTTACCGTATTAATTCCATTTAACTTTCCCGTTAGCTATGGTGTGTGACCCTTCGGGATCATACAATACTGGTAATAAGTCCTAAACTTATAGATCAAGAGCGGACTCTAGCAAGCCATCATGATCACCCAGTATTTATGACTTATGTCTGATCTCGACACTTATCATACTTTCTAGAGATAGTACGGTAGATTTCAGGACATTCCCAACAGTATGAGCACGATCGGAACCATGCTCAGATACCACCTTTTGTGACACCCATGTTCTGCCTTGACCTTAATCAACCGATAACCAACAATCAAACAAGAACATAATCACCGGTTTTCCTTATTCGGGACCAGAGTCGTCACATTTTTACCGTGTTTGATTAAATCGGCTTGGCTTAGCAACTTACGTTATCAAACTAAATCGAATTATTGAAATTACATGTTTTCCAAATTCTGACTAAAGCTTTGCAACCGTAGTAAAATTTGGTAGTTATATTAGATCGGACTAATCAAATATAATCAACATGATTTTATGAATATAAAACATCATTTATTAATATTACGAAAAAGTGCGGAAATGCAAATAGTTCCATGGACAATGTTTATTTACATATTAATACAAGCATTACTTTGAAATTATCGTTGCAAAACAGACGTTGACACTATACCGGCTAGCCTAGCGTCTTGTGTCCGCTAATCCTATGGGTTACCTGAAAAAGATATAGGAGAGGGGTGAGTGATCTATCATCGACCCAGTGAGTTGAGATTCCCCAACTAATAAAGTAACTTTCCGTGTACTCAACCCAACCCCAAACACAAGAAATGACGGAAAGTTACACAAGCAATAATAAATAACTGAAGCATTAAAACAACAATTAAGCTATATGCATGCTATGAGCCCTGGCAATATCGTCATTCCCTCAGAATACTCTTCCCGTCACCATATAGGCCCACATAATTAATTCCCTCGACTCTTACTCATAGACATGGAGTACTGCAAGTAAGACACTGTTTTCCGTTCATCGATACACGGCGACTCTGGCTACCCCTAGATAGCCGAACATTTCATGCAGTCCGGCCCTAGGACGTGGCCCCGTATTCTCCGGACTACACACCTACCAACGTCACTCAGTAGGTTAACACCTGTCAGAAACACGACCCGGAGTACGTGAACCGACCGGTAAGCTCCTGAGGATCCATCGTGTAGGGAAGTCGATATATGCCCATTATAACACCATGTTACTAACACATCAACCAAACCACTAAACATACCACATCACAACAATAATTCACACAGCATCTCATTAATCAATTATTCATGAACCAATCATCATATTGTTATCACATTACTTAATAGTTTTCTGTATTTTAATCATTTGTTCGGTACTCAGTTATCAATCAAAAGTATACTACTCCCTCTGTTTCATTAAGATACATGTTTTAAAGTTTTCACATTTATTAAGAAAAACATTAATGCATAGTTATAAATTGCATCATTTTTTGTTATACACAATTTTCCATAACTTTAAACCAATAGTAATTCAACAAACTTAATTAATCTTTTTGAAGTTTACAATTTGTCATCATTAATTAACAAAAATTACATAGAAAATCTAAAATATCCATCTTTGTGAAACAAAAAAAATTCTAAAACATGTATTTTTAAGAAACGGAGGGAGTATAATATATAGAAATAACGACCATAGTATTAATATCACTCAACATTAATCAAAACCCAGTATAGTCATGATAACAATATCACACATTACTATATACTAATCAAACCGACATTATTCATAGCCATCACAATGGATCATAACTTAATGTCGGGAACCTGCGTAATAAAACCTTAGGCAAGCAATTAACCTCAACTCACCAATACTTTTTCGCGGTTGACCCCGGTATAGCCTCACTCTACGACCTCCGGAATGGACCGTACTATAATCCTCCTACAACGGTAAAGAAGGTTGGTTCATGGAATGAACGTTGAAAATCTCCGCTTAGGAAATATTTTCCCGCTCCTCTGTCACCATCCCAACTCTTAACCCCTCTCTCTCTCTCTCTCTCTCTCTCTCTCTCTCTCTCTCTCTCTCTCTCTCTCTCTCTCTCTCTCTCTCTCTCTTTCTCTCTCTCTCCTCCGGATCCTTCTTTTTATTCTTCTTTCTCTCTTCTTTACTCTTCTTTTATGAGTTTTTGGTGTGAAGAATGAGGGGTGTGGAGGCCTTCTTTTATAGTAAAAGTGAAGTGATCTCCACCCTCCATTTGTCTCACCTCTCCTCTTCATCTCCCTCCACGACATCACACACAATTCAGGCCAAAAACACTGCATTTCATCACTTACCTTACACATGTAGCCCTCTTATAGAAGCTTTATGGATGAATGCCAACACATTTTTGGTTCAATGTATCTAATATCACAACAATGGGTTTTTGTTTCTTCTAACAAGATGTCGTGGCCCATGCTCATTCTTGGGCTTGAATTATGTCCAAAAACTCTATTTCTTAGCCCAAACCATCCTTATCCAAGCCAAGCACCCATGATTTTATTTGGAATTTTTAGCCATTAATTATCCTTTAATGGTCTAAAACTTATAGCTTAATTTAAGGATCAGATATTGCTAAATACTTTTAAACATAGCTTTTACATAAATTAATAGATATGTGGTCAAAATGTCATAATTTTTGGTGGAGTTTAGAGGGTTTTCCAACTCACCCAATCATTTAATCGGCTTCTCAGTAAAACTGGTTATTAATGAAAATTCACAAGAATTTCCAAAAATAATTCTAATGAATTTCTTAAACTTCCAACGACATCATGTGACAACTTAACATCAGCCATGGCCTCATTATGGTGGAATGCCTCCGAGGAAAAGGGTAAAATACACTGGATGAGATTGGAAAAGTTACGTTTACCATAGAAGTTAGGCGGCCTTGGCTTCAAAGAGATTCCTCTCTTTAATCAATCTTTGCTCGCGAAATCAGCAAGGAGAATCCTCCAAGATGAAAACTCTTTTCTCAGTAATATTTTAAAGAGTAGATATTTTAAAGAGGAATGTTTTATTCAGTCATCTCTTGGCTCTCGACCCTCCTTTGCATGGAGGAGTCTACTTCATGGTCGTGACCTCCTCACAAAAGATATTCCGAATATGGTCAGAAATGGGGATTCTCTTTATGTTTGGACTTCTCCATGGATAGCTGCTGAAACAATGAAAGCTCCACTGATAAAAAATACCCTGGTAGATATTTCAAACTCTTCACCTGAAGAAGAGAAGCTAGCGTCCTAAGTTGTGTATATTTGACGTCCTAAGAGCATGTCCATCCAAGGATTTTAGGGTGGGGTTCTTAAGAAAAAATTATAAAATATTGTGGACCCCATCACAATAGTTAAGAACCCCAGCTCCAAAAATCCTTAGCTAAGGATCGGTCCATGCACTGTTCATGCCACGTGCCGACATTCTATTCGTTTCTTTTTTTTCGATTTTTTTTTTACTTTCCAGAAAAAAAAATATTAATTTTTTTTTAAGAACCCCACTTTGGAGTTCATGGATGTGCATGGTCTAAGTTGCGTATATTTGACGTTCTCATTTTAAAATTGTAAACGCTGAAGATAAAATGATAAACAAACCAAAATAGGACAGTTGACAAAAAAAAAACCAAAATAGGATCATTTGAAATTAAGAAAGAAAAGAAAAAAATAATAATACAACAGATCAATTAACGCAAGTTAGGTCACCTTTAATATTTGGATAAGGGATAACGTAATTATTATTAAAAGGGAAACAAAACGGCACGCCATATGTCTTGGCTGTAGGAAAAACGACAGCACATCCGTCGTAGTTAGTTTAATCATCAACGTAATTACAAAACATAATTCTATTATGATGAATTAAAAAGGGTTCCCCACCGACAGTTGAGGATAAATTGTCGTGGGAATTAAGAAGCAAGCTAGTTGTGTGTTTCGACATACCATGCACGTCAACGACCTGAAGATTCACAGACCCAACTAAACATTTTTATGGACATGAAATTTAACTTGAAAAAAAAAAAAAATTTAACTTGAATTAAAGAAAGAGTCATAGATACAGAATAAATAGTAGAATTTGTAAGGTGACAAAAAGTTAACTAAACAGTAAGAATAATAAAATTTAATTTGTTGCTGTTTTTCTTTTTTTCTTAACTTTTTTTGTTTTGCATTTTGGGGGAAAACTATGGTGACATTAAAAAATAGGTTAATTACTATAAAAGGATATGAATTATTAATTTTTTGTTACCTAAATTTTGGTTTAAAATAATCCTAGTAGTCTTTTAGGAAAAAATAATTACAAGAATGTCACTATTATTTATTTTTCACATCAGAAAAAATATATATTATTTACAAAATGTCATCTTCCCATCTTAATAAATCTGCACAGATTTTATGACAATCTTTGTTACAAATTTATAGAAATGACAGATTTTTTAGTAAGTCTACACATAGTTATTGTCATTTGTTGTGGATTAATTTACTTTATTGCAGATTTTTAAAAATCTATAACACGTTAGAATATGTATGAAAATTATTATAGTAACATCGTAATATTACAAAATTTAAACATGTGGTGGATTTATGTCCTAATATTGCAGATTTTTAGTTTTTTTTATTGACATGACATGGATTTATAATAACCTACTGGCTATAAACCACTGTCGTTGTCGAAATACTTAAAAAGGAGATACATAAAACCATCACTTTAAGCGATATCTACCAACAGACCGGCTGCGGTTCAGAAACCTTTCGCCAAATTTAACAGAAAACCTCAACTTGAACCCAAAACAAAAGACATAAGCAAAACAACAAAGCATTTTTCACCGACCTAGGGCGAAAAAATCAAATACTCCACATAAGAAAACATGACAAAAGAGGAAGAAGAGGATGTCCGAGAGAGATCTCCACCAGGAAAAAAAAATCCAGAGCTCCATCAATCTATTATCTCCTGGTAGATCGGAATCGCAAGAAAACATCCAAAAGATCTACCATTGAACCCACTTACTGGTACACCACAACCACAACTTCACCTCTCTGAATCCATGCTACTGAGACGACCGAGACAACCATATCTACAAAGCAAACCACCATAAGGCAAACGCCCTACATCACCATGAAACATTTCTTGAGACCATGACAATTGCCACATCACTTTGGTTAAACTATACTAAGAAATAACGCCGTTAGAGAGCAAGAGAGATAGAGGCAAAGCCTCTTCGTATGTTGGTGAAAATTGAATGTCAGAAAAACGAGATTAGAAAACGAAGACGATATTTCCAACATTAAAAAAAAAAGAGTCACATAAATGAGCTACATAAAGTACTGGAAGAGGTCCAAAAAGATGATAATAAAACACAAAAGGAGGTTTTGGAGATTTCGGAAAAACTAAAACAGGCTTATAGAGACGAGGAACAATTTTGGCAACAAAAGAGCAGGAATATGTGGCACACATCATGTGACAGATATACAAAATTTTTCTTTGCCCTAACCAAACAAAGGCGGGCAAGGAATCGAATTGTTGGACTTCACAATTCATCAGGAGATTGGGTTACAAAGGATCATGAAGTGGAACGAGTAGCAGTGGAATACTTTGAAGAGTTATTTACGACTAACAACCCGGATTGTTTTGAGGAGTTTTTACAGGAGGTTCCGGTCTCAATCACAACTCAGATGAATGAGAGACTTATGGTTTTGGCTACGGAGGAAGAGGTTAGAAGAGCATTGTTCATGATGCATCCAGAGAAGGCCCCGGGGCCAGATGGGATGACAGCTTTATTCTACCAACAATCATGGTCAATTGTGAAAAATGATGTTGTTCGGCTGGTTAACGATTTCCTACAATATGGGGAGCTGGATACAAGAATTAATATGACAAATATTTGTCTTATTCCGAAGACAGAACGACCGAGCAGGATGACGGAATTGCGCCCAATTAGTCTTTGTAATGTGGGTTACAAGATCATATCTAAGGTTTTATGTCAAAGGTTAAAGAGGCTTCTACCAAGATTGGTTTCGGAGACACAATCTGCTTTTGTTGCGGGCAGGTTGATCTCAGACAATATCTTAATAGCACAGGAGATGTTCCATGGATTACGGACAAACCCATCCTGCAAGGGTAAATTCATGGCAATCAAAATGGATATGAGTAAGGCTTATGACAGAGTTGAATGGGCCTTCATAGAGAATCTGCTGAGCAAGATGGGATTTGCGGCCCAATGTGTTGATCGGATAATGAGATGTATAACCACGGTTCAGTATAAGGTTCTCATTAATGGACGACCACGGGGTTTCATAGCTCCGCAGAGAGGGTTGCGACAAGGAGACCCTTTATCACCATATTTATTTATTCTATGCACGAAAGCTTTGATTGCGAATATAAAGAAAGCGGAGCGTGAAAAACAACTAACGGGACTGAAGGTGGCAAGAGCATGTCCCCCAATATCACACCTACTTTTTGCGGACGATAGTTTATTCTTCTGCAAAGCTAATAAGGAGGAATGCCAGACAATTTTACAGATACTTAAAGCCTACGAGGGTGTGTCGGGTCAGCAAATAAACTTCGCGAAATCTTCACTTCAGTTTGGGCATACGGTTGCGACTGAAGTTCGTGATGAGGTGAAAGCGTTACTAGGTATCACAACGATGGGTGGAATGGGATCATACCTGGGTATTCCAGAGAGTCTGAGTGGACCCAAAACACAGGTTTTTAGTTTTTTACAAGATAGACTTCATGGAAGAGTTAATGGCTGGACGACAAAGCTTCTCTCACGAGGTGGTAAAGAGGTTATGATAAAGGCCGTGGCGAAGGCCTTGCCAAATCATGTAATGTCTTGTTATCGGTTACCAAAGAAGATCACTACGAAATTGACAAGTATAGTTTCAAACTTTTGGTGGAGCACGGGTGGAACGAGCTCAAGTATGCACTGGATGTCTTGGGACAAACTTTGTAGAGAAAAAGGAGATGGTGGGATTGGCTTTAGAGACTTTCGCGATGCAAACACGGCTTTTTTAGCGAAACAATTGTGGAGACTAATTGATAAGCCGGATATCCTTTTTTCAAAAGTTTTTAAAGGAAGATATTTTAGGAATGCGGATCCTCTTGATCCAATAAGATCATATTCAGCATCCTATGGGAGATGCGCAGTTAAATGAGGTAAAAGAATCAATACCAGGAACACTAGGTAGAGGAAATTCTGAAATTGATTTGATACTCAATGGTCATTGGTGTTTTGTGGATGGATCTTGGAAAGATGGTGATCAGTTTTCAGGACAAGGATGGTATAGTGGTTATGAGAGAGATGCAAATGTTTTGATGGGGGCAATGAATATTAGAGCCAGTTTATCCCCACTACATGCAGAATTTGAAGCCCTGGTATGGGCTATGGAATGCATGAAGTATCATAAAAATCAACACATCACATTTGCAACAGACTGTTCAGAATTGGTGAAGATAGTGTCGGAACCAGAAGAATGGTCAGCTTTCTCGATTCACTTAGAGGAGTTTCAAGCAAGAAAGGAGTACTTTACAACTTTTGAACTCATCCATGTATCGCGCACAAAAAATTTGATGGCAGATAGACTAGCACGGAGTGCCCGCCTAAGACCATCATATTCAATCCACGTTGGACCGGAACCACCAAGCTGGATTAGTGAAACATAGGTTTTTTTTAGTTTATCTTGTTGACAAAAAAAAAAGAAAAAAAAAGAGTCTAGTTGTTTTTTTTTTAATTTGTTGTTGTTGTTGTTGTTAATTTTGTGAAAATAAAAATTGGTTAATATATAATCAGCCACACATGGTAGTTAAGTGATTAAATGATTCAATGAGAGACAGGATTTGAGTTAGCCTAATTTCTATCTTCTTACCATACTTTAAATTATGGTTGGTTATTGTAGACGGTTTCACATATTTCAGAATTTTGTATAAATTTTCGTAGTTTTACTTTGACATTAACAAAAAGTATTGATTTGGTAATAATGTTTTCCGGTTAGTGAAACAAAAATGGCAGAACATGAGCATGATCAGTGATTAATTATCTGTACAATTATATAATTAATAAACCAATCAAAGATAATTGTTACTATATATGAATCCTCATAATTAGACATATTGTTAAAATAAAATAAAATTAAATGTCCTTGTCATCCTGACTCGGTTCTCGCTGGCACTTGCTTGACAGTTCAAGTTAAGATTCAGCTGCCCAAAATAGAACCAACGGGGAGTTTCCCACACACGTAGTTGTATATATTGAGTATGAGCTGATAAAATATAAATCAAGTTAATAATTAAGAAAATCAGTATCGGTCCTATATAGGCCGCAAGCCAAAAATATATTTTTGATATATGAATCTATAAATTTTATAGGAAAAGATTAAAGAAAAGAGGATTTATTAGGATCTATAATCTTCTACATTTACATTAATAATGCACAACTATTTCCATGTAGAATAATTATAAAATGGCCGAAAATTATTGTATAATAACAGTAAACATTAGTCATATCGTTGGTCTTGTGGTAAAGAGAGACCTGAGAATGTATTGATATCATATTTTTTTCTTTTTTTGGTTTGATTTTTTCTAGGTAAAAAATATAACCGAATGAGAAATTTGAGATTGAGTTCAGTTTAACCCAAACAATTTACACAATAGTTTAATAACACGTGACCTGACTATTTATAATATTAGTCGGAAAACATTCCAAATTCAGTATATGTAAATGATTTTTTTTTAAGAGAAATGCAACATTTTAGTATGTTTCTACCAAAACTAACCGACTCAACTAATAAAATGTATATATAAAAACTATAAACATTTGTATGGTTTGCTTACTTTCAGAGTCGGCTTTGAGAGAGAACTCAAGCAAGCGAAAACACAAGATGATATGTTGAACTATGACGATTGGGCTGAGCTACGTCTTATAGGGGCATATCGACTCCCTTACCTAAATCAGCCACTGTTTGTAAACGATGTTACAAATTCGCATTACTTTCACATTTCTATTTATTTTAGTTAAATAATTTTTTTTCTTTTTCTTCTTTTCATTTCTTTGGGTTTTAGACGCAAAGTAAGTTGGAGAAATAACGTAAAGAAGTAACGATAAATAAATTGGACAAAAGCATTGATGGGACAATTTAAAGAGTTAAAAAAAAAAAAAAGAGTCACCCAATCATATCCAACCTTCATAGTGATCTTCAGTGTGGTCTCCATTGTATGAAAGCTACATTAATATTATTATTGAATATATTCGAAATACCAAAGAAAATAAAAACAATACAACCTCCACAAGCGCGTATGTTAGGAAAAAATATTGAAATATACAGGCAAGCGTTTTTTTTTTTTTTTGTCAACCAGGCAAGCGTTATTATCTCATTAATATATTAAGGACCAGACCATAATCATGATTAAACCTGTGCATAAAACCGAGAACTAAAGAACCGAATCGAAACAATCCAAAAAACCGAAATAGAAACTGATCTAAATTTCGTAAATATCCTAGTGATTAATAAATTTTTATAACCGAACTAACCAAACCAGAACCGAACCGAATAAATATTCGAAATAACCAAAATATGATTTTATATATAAAAACATTAGTTATACTAGATTTAAAATAACTGAATAATCAATATAAACCAAATATTACTAAAAAATCGAATTATCCAAAAATAATATGAATATATTTTAACCGAATACCTGAAAGTACATAATTTTTATCCGAATTATCCAATTATTCGATTTTTTATCTGATTTAGCAGAAATTTTACCAAAATATCAGAATTTATACACAAATTATCTGAAATTATCCGAAAAACAAACATAACTAACCGAATCAGCCATTTTTAGGCTATTAGTTGGTTCCTAAATTTACTATCTGAACTAAACTAAAAACCGAAAGAACCGAACCAAAACATAATCAAATTTTTTAAATACCTGAATAGATCCTAAACTTCTAAAACTAAAAGAATCGAAAACCGAAAAAAAATCGAACCGAACCGAATCGAATCGAAGAACCGAACGTCCAAGCTTAATCATGATACACCAACAAAGGATAATTTTTTGATTCGCTGAATAATTTAAATTTGATAGTCAAATAAAACTGGGTGCAAATGATAAAACATCAGTGAAATAAATAGAATAAATGTTAGTGAAATTATTATAGTGGAATTGAAAGATGTTACGCTATGTTTTTTCTTTATAGTAGAAAAAGAATAAATCTTAGTGGAACTCTATGTTTTTTCATGCAAAAAGTAGGTCCACAATGTTTCATTAAAACTTGAATAACATTTCAAATGGATGATTGTTAGAGAATAAACTATTTCACTACTGGATTACCCTTTTTTGGAAAAGGAATTATGTGGAATAGATAATTCTATAATTTTTTTTACCATTTATTTTGAATTGTTTTTTGGAATGAAATAGAATGGAATAGACATTCCATCAATTACACACAAAAATTCAAAAGAAATTATTCCTCTACAATTTTGATAAGGAATGAGTAAGATGAATCTATTCCATTTTTATTTAGATTATATTCATCTTATTATATTTATTTTATCTTATTAATTTCACCTTATGTATTCCATTTACAATCTAAACTTTATTTCTCTATGATGACAACTATTTGGACCTTTTAATTAACGTCTTATTATTGAAAAATATTTTATTATTCTTTTTCTTTGCATTTTATGAATTATAGAGAAACAATTAAAAAAAGCGCCGAATTGGGTTCTTCTTGCTGAATCGTGCTTGACAGCTTTACTCTGTAAAAATTCCTTTTTTACAAAGAGCTGGAACAGTACTAAAATCCAGTCAAGAAAATTACTATTATATTTCAAATCAAAACACAAAAAGTTTCTGAATTTCTAAATTTCCCTTTTTCTTTTATTTTCTTTTCACAAGACTAGAGTTTTGGCATTTGGAGAGAGAGAGAGAAAGGGGAAGACGATGATGGATAATCGAGTGGTGATGGTGGTGGCTTTGTTTACAGTCTGCATTCTAGGATTTGAGCTTAGATTCATCCATGGAGCCACAGATGCATCAGACAGTGAGTTTCTTCTTCTTCACTTTTGATTTTAAGCTTAATGGGTTTCTCAAAGTCTCCATCTTTTTCGTATATCCTTTCACTTTTCTCAGCTTTGATTCTGTTTTCATTCTTCATCCAAAACCCCCAAATTTTCAGCTCTTTTATTATCTCTCGAAAATGAAATTTCCCCCAAAATCTCAAATCTTGTTAGCCTTTTTTGGGTTAAATTTTGAACCTTTCTCTTCTCTGTGCTTGATTGATGATGATCTCAAGTCATGGATCCTTAACAAGATTCTTCGTTATTAAAAGTAATATGCTTTTAATTTAAACGAGACTTGAAAGCAGAAACCGATTGTGATTGTTTTGTGCTAATTGTTTATGGTTTGAAAACTTGTGCAGCTTCAGCATTGAACATGATGTTCACAAGTATGCATTCTCCAGCACAGTTGACACAGTGGACTGCATCAGCTGGTGATCCTTGTGGCCAGAATTGGAGAGGCGTAACTTGCTCAGGAACACGAGTTACTCAAGTGTTAGTGATCTTGTTTGTATTGAAATTCGTTTCTGTAACTTACAATCATAAGTTAACATAAAGTTTCTTATATCTGCTTTTGTAGAAAGTTATCAGGTCTTGAGCTCTCTGGAACACTTGGATTCATGCTTGATAGATTGACTTCTCTTACAGAGCTGTAAGATCATTCTGTCAAATGCTCTTAACTGTACTTTTATTCTTTTGTGTTTGGACTTTTGAATCTTTCTAATATCTTTGATGGAAACTTGCAGTGATCTAAGCAGCAATAACCTTGGAGGTGATTTACCATATCAGCTTCCTCCAAATCTGCAACGATTGTAAGATTCATTGATCCTTTTTCATTTTGATCTTTGCTAATTTAATATCCGTGTTTTCGAGTTTATAATCCTCGGTGTTTCAGGAATCTTGCATTTAACCAATTCACTGGAGCTGCTCAATACTCCATTTCTCAGATGGCCCAGCTTAAGTATCTGTAAGTAATTGCTTCACTTCACATTCCTATAAACATTTCTCATATTAATGTTTTGTATTTTGCCAAAAACCAGTAATCTTGGTCACAATCAGTTTAAGGGGCAAATAGCTGTCGACTTCTCCAAGCTCACCTCTCTTACAACCTTGTAAGATCCTATAGTGAAAGATTCAGATTGTTCTCAAGTTTTAGTCTTAGTATTTGACAAAAGTTCATGTGTTTCAGGGACTTCTCTTTCAACTCTTTCACGGATTCTCTACCGGTAACTTTTACCTCTCTTACAAGTTTAAAATCACTGTAAGCATCTGATTTAAGCTTCCGTGGATTTTCAAACTAACTAACAGTATATAAGCTACTAAACATGTGGGTATTAACTTAACAGATACCTTCAGAACAATCAGTTCTCAGGAACACTCAATGTCTTAGCCGGTCTTCCTCTTGAGACTCTGTGAGTAACCTAACCTTATTACACATCAAACTTGTTTTTCTATAGATGTCCATTAATAATGTTGGTTCTTGCTCAATGTTATTCAGGAATATCGCAAACAACGATTTCACCGGCTGGATCCCCAGTTCTTTAAAGGGCATTAATTTGATGTAAGTTCTCATTTCACATTTGCTTCTTCTTATTTCCCTTGAATCTTTAATCTCAGTTTTCTTGTTCTTGCAAACAGAAAAGATGGTAACTCATTCAGTACTGGACCTGCACCTCCACCACCACCTGGTACACCTCCAATCCATGGCTCACCGAGCCATAAATCCGGAGGAGGTTCAAACCGTTCCAGTGATGATTCCACTAGCAATGGAGGTTCCAAGAAATCAGGAATTGGAGCTGGTACTATAGCTGGCATAATCATTTCAGTACTAGTCGTTACAGCTCTCGTGGCTTTCTTCTTGCTCAAAAAAAGAAAAAGATCAAAGAGATCATCATCCATGGACATTGAGAAAACCGATAACCAGCCTTTCACTCATGCTCCAAGCGACTTTCACGGTATTCAACTTACATATACATACATTGAGAGTTTTAAAAAGTACGAAACTTTAATTCAAGACTTCCATATGGTTGCAGAAAACAATTCTATTCAAAGTTCTTCATCAGTTGAGACAAAGAAACTGGATACCTCCTTGTCTATTAATCTCCGGCCTCCACCAGCTGATCGACACAAATCATTTGATGATGAAGACTCGACAAGAAAGCCTATTGTTATCAAGAAATCCACTGCGGTGGTTCCTTCGAATGTGAGAGTTTATTCAGTTGCAGATCTCCAAATTGCTACCGCCAGTTTCAGTGTAGATAATCTTCTTGGAGAAGGGACTTTTGGACGAGTATACAGAGCTGAGTTTGACGACGAAAAGGTATTCATATTATATTCTATCATGTAATCCTAATATTTCTTGATGAATATATCATAATGTTTTTCTTGGCAAAAATCATATCTTTTAGGTTCTTGCTGTAAAGAAAATTGATTCATCTGCTCTTCCACATGGCATGACCGATGTTTTCACTGAAATAGTATCGAAAATCGCCATTTTGGATCATCCAAATGTGACAAAGCTTGTTGGTTACTGTGCTGAGCATGGACAACATCTCCTGGTCTATGAATTCCAGAGTAAAGGATCGTTACATGATTTCTTACACTTATCAGAAGAGGAAAGTAAATCATTGGTGTGGAATTCAAGAGTCAAGATCGCTCTTGGGACTGCACGAGCATTAGAGTAAAGTCCAAAAACTAATTCATTTGCTTGGCTCATTATACGAATAGAATCAAGAGTCTTGTCGGACAATCAAAAGTATTGTTGTTGCAGGTACCTGCATGAAGTTTGTTCACCATCTATAGTTGACAAGAATATCAAATCAGCCAATATTTTACTTGATTCAGAGCTGAATCCTCACTTATCAGATTCAGGTCTTGCTAGCTTCCTCCCCACAGCGAATGAGGTTGGATATACAAACTCTTCACCAAGTTCTTTACAAAATTTCTCAACTTAATTTGGTTGCTTATATCATTCATCATTCTGGTAACCTGCAGTTACTAAACCAAACTGATGAAGGATATAGCGCACCTGAAGTATCAATGTCAGGCCAATATTCTTTGAAGAGTGATGTTTACAGTTTTGGAGTAGTGATGCTTGAACTTTTGACCGGAAGAAAACCATTCGACAGGTAAACTCTATTTTTGATCATTGCTAGGCTTGATTTGGATGAGGAATGTGTTTCTGAATTTTATAACTTTGAGCAGCACAAGGTCAAGATCAGAGCAGTCATTGGTTCGATGGGCGACACCACAACTTCATGACATAGATGCTTTAGGCAAAATGGTTGATCCAGCTCTTGAAGGACTTTATCCGGTTAAATCTCTCTCTCGATTTGCAGATGTTATTGCTCTCTGCGTCCAGGTAAACATAATGACCATGAATTGACTGTTGCAAAATCAAGAAACTCTTATTAAATTTTTTGGGTTTGGTGTTTTTAACAGCCGGAGCCGGAGTTTAGACCACCAATGTCTGAAGTTGTGCAGGCATTGGTCGTGTTAGTGCAAAGAGCTAACATGAGCAAGAGAACTGTCGGAGTTGATCCATCACACCGTTCTGGTAGTGCCGAAGCAACCAATGATTACATGTAAATTCATGGCTGAAGAAGAAAAGAAGAACACTTTACTCTCTTGGATGAAGTCCCATTGTTTTAATTGTGTAATATATATTCCCAAATTTGTTTGCTCTATACATTAATTTCGTTTGGGTTTGGTTAAATTATTGTTCATAACTTATTGTGAATTCAGAGGAACTGACTTGCAAAAAAAAAAGAAACTAAAACAGATAATCAATCGAGTATCAGATAGCCCTGGGGCAAGAAAACTGGAACCAAAGAACAAAACCAAAACCGACATGCAATAATCGATTCAGTTTGGTTTCAGTTCTGGCTAAAATGCCCATGGGATCCTGTACCTAAAAGATCCACGGGTCTCGGCTCGGTTCCGTGTAAGAACCATCGAAGACGAAAGCAACATGTTAACTGGAATAAACAAACAATTCATGCAAAATAGAAATGGACATAGGGTTTGAGTTTTGCTTTAAGAGGTTCCTGAAGCTTCTCTCTCTCTCTGGCTCTCACTAGTTGTAGACCATATACTTGGGAGTTGCACTGAACTTCTGATAACCTTTGATGACTTTGTTCACTGCATCCAGGAAGTCCTTCTCAGTCACTGTCTTTCTCCTAGCTCTAATTGCATACATTCCAGCCTCAGTGCACACACTTCTGATATCAGCTCCTACAAAAGGAAAATTTGATAACAAAACCATAAGTGAGAGAACAAATCTAAACAGACCATAAAATAGAAGCATGAGAGTTGTTCGATGGTTTACCGGTTGAGTTTGGGCAGAGGCGAGCAAGGAGTTCAAAACGGATGTCTCTTTCGATGTTCATGGTTCTCGTGTGAATCTTGAAGATCTGTGTTCTGCTCTCCAAATCAGGCAAACCAAACTCAACCTTACGGTCAAGACGTCCAGGACGTAAAAGAGCAGGGTCGAGTGTGTCAGGCCTGGGAGAAAATACAGAGATAACCAATGAGTCAAGTGGTATAATTGTATAATGTAGTTTACTTAAGGCTGGTAATGGGATTGTGGACTGACCTGTTTGTTGCCATAAGAACCTTGATGTTACCACGTGCATCAAACCCATCAAGCTGATTCACAATCTCAAGCATAGTACGTTGAACTTCGTTATCACCTCCTACACCGTCGTCAAATCTTGCACCACCGATGGCATCAACTTCATCAAAGAACACAATGCAAGCCTTTTTGGACCGTGCCATCTACAAAGCAAGTATTGTAACAATTTCAGAGCTAAATACAGCAGCCTTAGCTAGACAAATCTCAGATAGCAAAAAGGAGTTTTGACAATTGATTACCTGGAACAGTTCACGAACCATCCTAGCTCCTTCGCCGACATACTTCTGAACAAGCTCACTGCCAATAACTCTGATGAAGCAAGCATCGGTTCTGTTGGCAACAGCTCTAGCCAAAAGGGTTTTACCGGTACCAGGAGGACCGTAGCAGAGAACTCCCTTGGGAGGATCTATTCCAAGCTTCACAAACTTCTCTGGGTGAAGCATTGGCAATTCAACGACCTATAATCAACAAAGAGACAAAAAACTTTTAACAATTCTCTTCATTGGAAAACTATACTGCAGCAATAAGCTTATAACTATAGGTGACGAGATACGATGACAAATGATAATAACAAAGTTCAACATACCTCTCGCATCTTCTCAATCTGCTCCTTGCAGCCACCAACATCGTTGTAAGTAACATCAGGTTTCTCTTCCACAGTCATCATGGTGACACTAGGATCGATTTTTGGAGGTAGAGGAATCTGAATCTGATACTTATTCCTATCAACTCTGCAATACAAATCAAAGAAGAAATGTTACTTTGTAAGTTGTCATCCATATGGCAAAAGGGGTTGAACTGAAAAGAAAAAATACAGAAGGAACTGATAATTAAACCAGAGACAAACTCAGTTCATAAACAGGAAACATACCCCACTCTCATGCCTTCTTCAATATCAGTAGGAGAAACTTTATCGCCGAGACCAACGACAAACTGCAATTATGGATCAAAACAAAACCAGTTATAACCAAATATCGAAAGGCTATAAATAATTGGTTATGCAGAAACAAACATCAGCTTTGGAATGGAATTCAATGTACCTTAGCTATCTGTTTGACATTAATAACGTACTTGGCGTCTTCAGTGTTTGGACTAATTATCTTTGTGCATCTAGCAACCTGGACAGTAAAAACGTTAGCACCTTAGTAGTTCCCATAGAAGTTACCGGTTAGACTTCGGAAGTATTTGCGAGAAGTATTCTCAAGAAAGAAAGCATACCTGCAGAGGTTGCTCCTCTTGCATCATTTGTTTATCAGACACGAGATCCCATTGGCTGGGTGGAGCTAAACCAGTATCAGACTCCTTGATACCTGCAATGGAAGTTAGAAAGCTCATCAAGGTTTCCATATATGCAACCAATTATCCTTTTTACTCATACTAATCACTAATCAAAGTAAGCAGGCCAACAATTCCAGTAACAAAGTGTGTGCACACATACCACAGAGATCGTTGATCCTCTTGGCGAGCTCCTTGATTTCTTTCTCTACTTTCTTTATCGGTGCAGAGTAAGGCCCTAACCCCTGCAAAAAGAATGAGATTCATGAATACCAGTAAGAAACAATGTTCCAACACTTAGAAAGAGTCGCTCTAAACTACTCGCATAGTTTGGGTCGTAACCATCTAAATCGGCTCATCAAAGAGAATCAAGAAGGAATAAACATCAAATTAGTTTGCAAAGAGACGAAACTAGAAAAACCGTTCACGATTCGAAAAACCATAGCTAACAAATTTTGACTACATGAACTCGTCCGAAAACGAAAATCTACGCGCTGGATCTGTAATCTCCGATGATCGAGTTTAGGGTTGGGAGAAGGCTTACATAAGTCTTGAGGAGAGCTATATCATCTTCATCAAGGGGGCGAGGATTCTTCTCGTCTTTAATTTCATCTTCAATATCTCTCACCATCTTCGCCGGATTTCAATCGGAGATTTTGAGAGTCGTAAGGTAAATGCGAATTGATTTTAATACTTGTCTTGCCGGAGAGGAAAAGATTAGAGCTCTTCTAGTGTTTATATAGTGGGCTTTAAGCTCGGCCCATATTTTCTGTCTTTCCGGAGAGGAAAAGATAAGATTTGATTTTAATACTTGGAAGCGTCGTACTTCGGTTCTTCACTTCGGTTACTCGATTTTTCGGTTTTTTTTTGTTTTAATAAAACAACCGATCTGTTTTTGTTCTTCTAATTAGTTCGGTTTACTAAAACTTCGGTTCGGTTCGATAATTTTCGATTTGATTTTATATCATAGGGCTATACAAACACACAAACACAAACTAACAAAAAAAAAAATATATATATATATATATATATATATATATGTAGTGGAAGATAGAAAATGAAAATCAAAATCGATCGACAACTACAAGTCTACAATAATGATTAGGCCTGTGACTTCAGTTCTTTGGTTAGGTTACTCGGTTTTTCGGTTTTTTGGTTTCTAAAATAATGCCGATTAGTTTTTGTTCTTCCAATTAGTCTGGTTCAGTTCATTAAAACTTTGGTTCGGTTCGGTTTGATAATTTCGGTTCAGTTCTATATCTCAGGGCTACTTGTCTAGCCGGAGAAAAGATTAGCTCTTCTAGTGTTTATATAGTGGGCTTCAAGATCAGCCCATATTCTCTTTTGGAGAGATGAAAATGGGCCGAAATTCATGAACGATCCGCCGATCACTAATTTTAAATAATTTTTTTATTTTCAAAAAGTTATAAATTTACATAATCAATATAATACAATGGCGTTTTTTAAGACGATTTTAAAACCACTATACTTTCGCACCTTTTGGATAATTTTCGACACAATCTCTTTCGTCGAAGTGGATTATGGACCTAATCGCCCTCTTCCCCACTTCGATGTCAGTTTACCCACGATCCCACATCTTGATAAAAGCCTTTGTCTACCAATTTTTCCCAACCTCTGTAAATTGGGGTCTCCAAATGTCCATTTATTTCAAGCACTCCAAAGCAAGCCATACTCAAAACTTCACTTCCCTTTTCGATTTTACAAGATCATTGCAATCATGGGTGATAATTTGAGAAGGGCGGTCCAAGATCTCAACTTGGGAATTGATGAACCACCAATCAAACTACCTGAAGATGTTGTTAACCAAGCAGCAGCGGAAAACAGATTTGTCCTCATTGGCCGTTCGGTGATGCCCAAGCATCAGAATATTCGCTCTATTGTTACCAACATGCCGAGAATTTGGGGATTAGCCAACATGATCCATGGTAGAGTCCTTGACAGCAGAAGATTTCAATCGTCTTCCCTTCTGAAGAAACCATGGAGTCGGTGATGAGACGAGGACCATGGTCCTTTGCTGATCGAATGCTGATTCTCGAACGCTGGACACCGTTGATGAATCCTTTCGCCCTCAATTTCATACCCTTCTGGATCCAAGTTCGAGGAATACCTTTCCAATTTATGAGCGAAAACGTCACGGCTCACATTGGGCGTGGCATGAGGATGCTAATGGAGATGAATTACAACGCTGAAGCAGTGGCTAGAGCCGAGTATGTGCATATTCGACTCAATTGAGATGTCAGGGAACCCCTTCAATTCCAGAAGAATTTTAAATTCGTCAGAGACACTAACACCACACTCAGACTTACCTACGAGAGACTAAGGGGCTTCTGTGAAGTATGTGGAATGCTCATGCATGATTCAAGAAGATGTCTAATCGTCAATGGTAGACCTGAGCCTCATTCAGATGATGAAGACGATAATGACGATGGCTTGGCACCTCCTGCCAATCAAGATGATGGTCCTGTAGCAAATAATGGTAATACAAATGGAGAAGATAACAACATGGAAAACTCAAAAGGTGAAACTGATGAGGATAACAACGAGATTGAACCAGATGATGAATTGTTTCACGCGCCGCCAATGAGGAACTTCTTCTCGGATGAGTTTGATATGCATGTGCCTTATGATTTCCCAGATTACTCTGCTAATGCGGTTGAGCAATCCAATGGAAGCCTGAAGCGGAAGTTAGAATATGAAGTTGTTCAAGTTAGTAAGATACCTAAGACAAGCAATGAAGGAACCAGTGGGAGCGGACCAAGTTCCCCTAACCAGACTGAGGGAGGCGCGGTGTAACGCCCCCCTTCCCCCGCTGACTGACGAGCTGATTGGTCAACAATCAAACAAGAACATGACCGATCGAATTCGTGCAGCCATATGAGAAGAGTTTGTCACAATACGAAAGCCAGAGACAGTCCGGTTTGAGGCAAAGGCTCGAGCCAAACCATCTTTGACTCCGTTTACCTCGTTTCCACGATACGAAGCTTTTCAACCCGTACCGCCTCCACGAGTTGTGTTCGGTTTGGACTAAACTGTATATCAGGGAATTAATCCATTTTTATTACTTTAAAATTATAAATTTTATTCATACTCATATACGGTCTAATACAAAACATTTAACGGGATACCAACAAAATCTGGAACCGAATATAAAGTCAAAATGCGTAAACAAACCGATGCCAAACGCCAACCCGAGACTACTCCGAGTATCCTACGCGTCCGCCGAGCTTTGCCAAACCTGAAAAACACAAAAGAGTCTAATGAGCAATCTAAGATAACCCAGTGAGACGGCTCCCAACTAAAAGGCTGCTAACAATCTAATAATCCCGCCCAAACCCAAAATAACAATAAAGTACAATAGCTGATCAAGTGCTACCAAATCGTAATGAGCTCCACAACACACAAGCGTTCAAATAACAACACATATTATCAATGAAGGAAACCGAGAGCACTGCGGCACATCCCTCGATTAGACTTGATCTACACTAAACGAATCTTTAACGCAATCTTCACACCATGGGCCCCAAATGCGAACTCGGCAACTTCCACGGGAACACTTAGCTACCACACGGTAACTAAAACCTCCCACAACTCCTAGATGAAACAAGAAGTCCTATGACTAGGACACCGTTCTCTGTCAATCGATACGCGGTGACTCGGACTACCCCTAGATAACCAAAGCTTCGATGCAGTCCGGGCCTAGGACGCGACCTCGTATTCTTTGGACCACACACCTACCGGCGTCACTCAGTATGTTAACACCATAACCAGAATCACCACCTGAAGGCACGTGAACCGATCAGGTAACTACCCGAGGATCCAATCGGGTCAGAAGTACCGGAATGCCATCGCTAAACTTGCGGGATTTCAACGCACCCTATAGAGTCATAATAACATTAATGTAAACAAGCAGACTCACTGGGACTCTATCACGCAAGACCGACAAGGTCAACATAAATAAATCCAGTTACTACTCCCAATCTATCCTGCAAGTCCTATCACCAACCTTCACCCGACCTTATCCGGTTTCATACCGGATTAAACATCTATCCAAACTTACCCGGTCCCGTACCAGAGTAAGTATCTACCAGTACAGTCTACTCTGTCCAACACCGAAGTAGATAAACAATCAAGCAATCAAAAGTCTACTCGGCCCAACACCGAAGCAAATACATAATCACACAAACAATAATCACAACACCACACAACTAATTATTTAGGTTTATTATTCTTTTAATCTTTTTTAACCTTAACTCATTCAATCCGCTACCGTGGGATTAGTGGATTACTAATCCCGTAGACGGCTTAATTTATATTTAACTAATCTTATCCCTTAAATTCATATTCTTAACCTCTTCGATCCGTTAGCTTGAGATTAGTAAACTTACTAATCTCCTGACTTCACATTATTATTTAATTAATTAATTTAACCCGATAACTCCGACTATTGACTAATTAACCCACCCCATTATTATATTCTAAGTGTGTTATGTGTTTTAGCCGTATTTTAATAAACTCATAATTCTCCATATATAGATTCATTTAGATACGTTCTTAAATAATTATATATGCATATACGTCCTAGCATGCCGTTCTATATGTATGCATCACCCAATCAAGCAATCAACGAACTATCAATCAATCAGTGCAACACCCAATCAAGCAATCAACAAACTATCAACGATTACGGAGTGAGTGAGGGAGTACATTCTTTGAACCCAAACAAGAAGAGGTGGCGCCATCTGAGTGAGTGAGGGAGTACACTTGGCTCTACAGGGTTCAATCTTGCCAAAAACATTGCACTAATCAGTTTCTAGAAGATCCTCATTCCCCAACCATTCCTAACGTACCGATCGTGTTTAATATTTTTGAAACTCTTTAACTGCTTCCATAAATCCACCAAGCCTCATTTTCAGATTCTATATGATCTTAGATGAATTTATAAATTTGAATCACTCCGTTTGGACACCCGTAGTTCCGGTAAGAATTTTACTAGTTTCTTCGGTTTTATCGTTTTCCTTTCCCGATAGTCCGAAAAAACTCATTTAAAGCCCGTTCTTGCCACTTCTAATCTTCTAGATGTTTTCTTTATTTAAAGAGAAGAACATGTCACGTCTTTGCTTCTAGCTCGCATTTCGTAAATTAACAAAATGCCCCTTAACTCCTTGAAATTATGAAAATGTCCTCCGTTGACTTCCCGTTGACTATTTCTTGATACATGGTATTACATGCGGTGGGCCGTGAACCACCACTTTCCCCATGAGGACACTCTTTTGGAACTTTCAAGGTTTAGGCATTGACTTGACAGTTTGACACCTTAAGGAGATAGACGGGAAATATCTCTCGGACATTATATGCTTGTCGGAAACAAAACAACATGACGAGTACTTATGCAATGTTGGTTCAAAGCTTGGCTTTATTAATTCTGCTTTAGTCTATCCATTAGATCTGAGTGGTGGTTTGGCCTTCTTCTGGAAAAATGTTGATGTAGATTTCCTTTATCAATCCCTTAATGTAATCGATGCTTTGGTTACAGGTAGTGGAATGGAATTTTACTGCTCCTTCGTGTATGTGAACCTAAATCCAAGACTTAGAAATCATCTATGGGAAAGGCTGGAGAGAATTGGAACAACAAGAAGGAATCAACCATGGTTTATATTTGGGGACTTTAACGAGATCCTCAGCAATAGTGAGAAAAGGGGAGGACGAAGGAGACCTGAATCATCCTTTCGAAGTTTCAGAACTATGGTCAGAGGTAATGGTTTCACTGACCTAAAAAGTATCGGAAACAAATTCTCTTCGGCAAGAACTAGAGGCATTCATCATGTAGAATACTGCCTTGATAGAACTATGGCCAACCCAACCTGGTTGTTGTTGTTTCCCAATTCAGAAACTGAATTCTTGGAGTTGGCTGAATCTGATCACCGGCCATTAATAACCTATATCTTTCCTGCCCTGGAAGAGAGAAGAGGACAATTTCGTTATGATTGTAGAATGATAGGAAGAGAAGGATTTGAAGAAGTAGCGCTTATGGGATGGAGAAACAACAAGACTCTAGATAGAGAAACATCATTGATGAGCAGAATTACAAGTTGCAGGAAGAGTATCTCCTATTGGAAACGTCACTCAAGGTTAATTGATGTAGAACGAATAAATAACATCATAAGGCAACTAGACTACGGTTATTCAAGTGGAACACTTACTCCTGTGGAAAGAGAAAGACTAAAGAGGAAACTCAACCAAGCCTATTTAGATGAAGATATTTTTTGGGAAATCAATAGTAGAAACCAATGGTACAAATATGGTGTTAGATACTCGAAATTATTCTTCACGGTTACAAAAGGCAAAAAAGGAACAAAATCAAGTCTATTCAAGATCAAAATGGATTTTTAAGAAGAGGAGACATAGAAATAGCTATAGTTGCAGAGGATTACTTCACCACTTTATTTTCTTCAACACAGCCAGAAGAACACTTTGAAGAGGTTTTCCGAAACTTTCCAAGGAAGGTCAATGCTGCCATGAATTAAGATCTGACAAAGGAAGTTACAAATGAGGAAATCAGTCATGCCCTGTTTACAATTGGACCACATAGAACACCAGGCCCGGATGGATTCAGTGGAAAATTTTATCAACACTTCTGGCACGAAATAGGACATGATTTCACTATTGAGATCAAAATATTAATTCTTCGTCAATGGCAATCTTGAACCAGGTCTCTATCATACAAAAATCTACCTGATCCCAAAGGTACATCCTCCTGCATCATGGTCAACTTTCGAGCAATAGCTCTTTGTAATGTTTTATACAAGGTTATCACAAAGATCTTGGTTAACCGGCTGAAGAAACATCTTTCTGGAATCATATTTGAGACACAAGCGGCATTCATTACTGGGAGGATGATAAATGATAATACTCTCATCGCACACGAAGTATTCCATAGTTTAAAATCGAGAAAACGCCAATCCAAATCCTATATGGCTCTCAAAACAGATATCACCAAAGCTTATGATAAGCTTGAGTGGAGTTTCTTAGAAGAGATAATGAGAAAAATGGGCTTCAATGAGATTTGGATATTGTGTCATGACTGTTAGTTTCTCTACATTGATTAACAGATCTGCTCCTGGTATTGTTCACCCTCAGAGAGGAATTCGACAAAGTGACCCTCTGTCACCCTATCTGTTTTTTTTATGTGCCGGATTTATCTCTCATCTCATGAACACATCAGCCTTAGAGAGGAAAATTCAAGGGATAAAACTAAGCACTCCAGGACCAACAATCAGCCACTTGCTTTTTGCTGATGATTCACTATTCTTCACGTTAGCGAATCCAAAGAATGGCATAAACATTAAAGACATATTAACCTTATATGAAAGGTTTCTGGATAGGGAGTGAATCTTAGTAAATCTTCGACCATCTTTGGAAGTAAAGTCAGAGACTCAGTGAAGAAACAAATGCGTAACATCTTGGGAATCCACAATTCAAGAGGATCCTGTAAATACTGAGGGATCCCAGAACAGTTTGGTAGCAAGAAAACAGAAATGTTTCAATACATTACTAAGAAAGTAAGAGAGAAAACTCAAGGTTGGAATAAACACTATTTATCCGCTGGAGGGAAGGAAATCCTACTTAAATCCATTGCATTAGCTATGCCAGTCTTCCCTATGAGTATTTTAAAGCTCCCAATAGAGATATGCAAAGACATAAATGGTCTTTTGGCAACTTCTAGTGGAGTAAAGATGGTAAGAGAAAAGACACTCATTGGATAGCTTAGAACATATTAAGTATACCAAAGAAAGAAGGGGCTCTAGGCTTCAAAGATTTGGAGAATTTCAATATAGCTTTATTAGGCATTCAATTTTGGAGACTCCTCAAAATCCAAACACACTGACGGCCCAGGTATTGAAAGCACGATATCACCGAGATAGCTCTATACTTGATGAAAAGGCTAACAATAAACCCTCGTTTGGGTGGAGATCTCTTATCTGTGGACGGAACTTACTTAAATCAGGGATGAGGTTCACTATTGGCACTGGAAATTCAGTTAATACATGGACTGATCCATGGCTTCCTGAAGACCCTCCAAGACCCCATGACCAACAGGGAATCCAACAGAACCATCTAAAGTAAGTGACTTAATCAAACCTCTCTCTTCAACTTGGAATGAAGAACAAATACGAAGACTGATAAATGCAGAGGATGTGTTAAAAGTCTTAGCTACTAAGATTGGCAAAGGAGCTGAGTTTGATATCATGGGCACTTTAATGCTGACGGTATCTACATGGTGAAATCCGGATACTGGTTTGCTACTCACTCCGACTCGAACCAATATCCTCGACCACCTGATGGAAAAATTGTGTTAAAACAGAAGATAAGGAAGGTCAGAACAGCCCCGAGAATACAACATTTCCTCTGGAATGTGCTATCTCATTCCATAGCCACATGAGAAAACATGAGAAGATGGCATATCAATCCTCAATCGTTATGTCGAAGATGCTATCAATCTGAGGAAACGTCAAATCACCTTTTCTTTGATTGCTATTATTATCGAGCTCTGTGGATAGGATCAGGTATTCATTGCAATCTGTTCCAAGATCCACTAGCTACTTTCGACGAGAAACTATGTATCTGTCTCGACTATGCATTAGATTCCTCCTCCCATCTTAAGCAACTACCTCTCTGAAATTAATGGAGATTGTGGAAAAGCATAAACCTACTGATCTTTCAACAAAAAGATATGCCGTGGTACCAAGCATTGAAACTCGCCTTTGATGACAACCAAGAAGGGTCTTGTGTGGAAGAAACAGAACAACTAATCTCTAGTGGACAAAACGTGAATGCTTCAAGAAACACGTTGAAGGAATTCTGGTCAAAACCAAATGAAGACTGAATAAAATGCAACTATGATGGATCCTTCGTCAATTATCAAACAGCAACACAAGCAGGTTGGGTAATCAGAGACTCAGGAGGATTTTACATTGGTGCAGCTCAATCACAAGGGAAGCTTTTATCCTCCCCACTTAAAAGCAAATTGCAAGCTTTGCTCATGGTTGTGAAATTTTGTTGGTCTAAAGGTTATAAGAAAGTGGTCTTTGAAGGAGATAACCTTACGCTGGTAAATCTCATTAATGGGACGAAACTAAATTTTCAAGTCTACAACTGCATTAGGAAATTTGCTATTGGATGCAAAAGCTAGAGGATTGCAGGATCAAGTGGATTCAACGAAGTTCAAACACAGTCTCAGATATCTTGGCTAAAAAGCCCTACCTAATAACTTACGCTTTTACTATCATCACTATGTACCATCTTTCATTGTTAATGCTTTGCATTATGAACATGTACATTTTCCAAATTAATGAAAATCCGATTTCAGTCAGAAAAAACAGGGGAGCATTTAAGAAACTAACATTGTGTTTACGTGTTATATTAAGAAAAATGTCATTGAGATTGTTAGGTTTTTTAATTATTTGTAAGAGTAATTTTGTATTATTTGAAATTTGGCCAGGAAAAACACGCGGATCCGGGTCGGATTATAAGGTAACGCAAATCCTATTTTAAAATCGTGACCATTTATTTTAAAAGAATCTAATCTAAACGATCATTAAATTATTATATTTTTTATATGTGTTGACTCGCATAAGGGTAATAACGCGGATCCAAATTATTTGGCCGGGTATGATAAATTGGATATAGCGCGGATCCTTATTTTAAATCTTCGCCCTTCATTTTTACATATTAAAATCTAACCGTCCAATTAATCTAAACAGATCCAAATTGAAAAGAATATTCTCTTTTAAATTTATCGAGATCTAGTTAATAACAAATTGGGAATCCCAATATATTTTGCTTACTACTCTAGTCTCATTAATAAATTCAAATGTTGCTAGAATTTGTTAGCACAATATTGGATATCAATCAAAAATATTTCCAATAACAACTTCTATTAGAATATCCCAATAATATTCTTTCTTAACTACTATATGATTGGATATTCCATATCTATAATGCGTGACCTATAATAATCTATAAATAACAATGTCGATTAGCAACAGCTTCATATTCTTTCTTAGCGCGGATATTTCAGTATTTTTCTTCTCTAAAAACAAAAATGAGCTCCATCAAATATGTGACATAGCTCAAAGATGTCAAACCCTTTAAAACCTCATGGCGAATTCAAGTGAAAATCCTTCTCTCCTGGATGCAGTACACATCTCTTAGTGGAGAGTCATTAAAACTCGTGTTGGCTTATAAAACTGTAAGGGAAGTGTTTATGTTGTTGTTTTACCCATTTTACTATTCTATGTTGGTAACGATTTCTTAAAATTTACATTGTAGAGTGTAAAAATTCATGCTTCATGCAAAAAAAATAATTTTTAGTACGTTTACAAAGATATCTACCCATTGGAGAATGGAGGATTATTAAGATTTTTCTGTAACACATGCATCTTGCCAATATAGACCAACAAACCATTTCTACAAAATTGTTTTCTTGAGTAATACTTATATTACTCGATCTGAACTCAAGTTGGATGATATTTTTTTTTTGTCATTGGCAAGTTTTGAATCCATTTTGAATGGAAGTTTAAAAACACATCACTTGGTTGGTAAGTATAACACGTAAAACCTATTGATCTAATAACATAACATCTATTTTGTATTCGTTATTTGTTCATATATATTTTACTTTTGTTATTAGATGTTATTGGCCAAGTTTTGGACATTGGAGGCATGTATACTATTTAAGTAGCTGGTAAAGAGAAGAAAAAATCGAATTTACTTTGAGAAATACGGAATAAGTGCTGATATTTACCTATATTTTGCATACTCTAATATATATTTTTACCAACTAACGCTTTGTTTTGATAGTGATCAAATAATGGCATGTTGTCTATGAGGAAAGTTTGATGAACAAGTTTTTATTGCATGTGAAGAAACCAATGATAAAACAATGATTTATTTGATCCGATTTGCAAAAATCAACACATATAAAGGTTTGTAACCATTTTCATCGATTTTGATTAAAACGATTCAAAGAACCATATTGTTTTTTGGAAACGATATAAATTACCGATGTAACAAATGTTAATCTGAAACTTAAGAGAACTTCAAATCACAATTGCATTTGAAGCTTCTAATGTCATTATAAACCCAACTTGCCGCAGAAGCTGAAGAATTTCTCACAATGTAAGTTTGGATTGGCTAATTTAATATTTAGCTCCTAATTTTCCTTTTATATAACCACTAGTTAAATTTGTATGTTTTAGGCTACCCAAGGATGGTTTTCCTCACACTATATGTGAACAAGAAGATGTTGAAAAATTTCCAAATACAATAGTGGGCAGAGTTTCTTGAAATTTGCATATCAGAAATACTAATGGCTAATAAGGTGAGCATTCTATGGATTACCCGTATTTTCTGTTTATATTACTTACATTACATTTTTATATATTTTCGACTTATGTTTATATTATGTGTATTACTTTTTTAAAGGAAGAGAAATTCAGGGTTAAAAGCATGATATATGCCAATGATATAGATTATGCTTGATATTATTTTAACTGTGCCAAATGCAACAGAAAGATCACGAAAATAAAATCAGTCAAAGATAAAGATTTGTTCCGTTGTGACATATGTAAGGAAAATGTCACAAATGTATCATCGAAGTATGTTCTCTTTCTCAAATGTTTTCTAACAAAAGTTTAGTATATTTTCATAAACTAACATTATTTATCATTTCCAGGTTCCAGTTGCATCTCCTTGTGAAAGATGAAACAGCTGACATAAAGTTCATGCTACTTGACACAGTTGCGGAGAAACTTATTCGGAAATCGGCTGAGACACTGCTGGATGGATCATTAGATGAGGTTATTATAACATCATATCCATAAGAACGTTTTACATTCATTTAAGCAATCCAAATTGAAATCAATTTTTTTACTATATGACAGATGGAACATCCAACTATACTGCCTGAAGCTATAAATGATTTGGTTGGAAAATTGTTTCAGTTTGGAGTGTTGGTTAACAAGAACAATGTTTTTTACGGAGCAGAAATATACAAGATTGGAAAACTTGGCCTATTGATGAAGTAATCAAGATTGAAGAAGGATCGGAGCCTCTTAACCTATATGATTCAACTATTTCCAGTGAACATGTATGTTTATTTTAAGTAGATAGTATAAAATGGTTAAGAAAAATTTATGTTCATTGTAAATATTTGATAAAATATTATAATAATAACAATATAAAAAATATCAATGAAGGCTCGTGTCTTTTCGTATTTATTTTTTTTGTACCTTTTTGTATATAAATTTTTTTAGTTAAAATATGTATTTTGATTCTACGGTTGTGTCTATTTAATCGCAACCTTTCAAATCCTATATGTAGTTGCAAACATCCTTCATTTTTCTAACAAAAAATTCTAGGTTTCCATTTTGATTTGTTCCTCCTTTGAAATCATTCCTTTTTAGACAAAAGTTTTTAAGTTCTATTATATTCATCATCTAACCACATCATTTTTTTTTCTTGTACACATAAGACTCATTTGTTCTTTCTAACATGCATATCCTTACTTAAAACCAAATTTCATACCTACAAAAATTCAAAGAACTTTAACACAACATTATTGTCAAATATAAAGTTTTAATGTATTTTTGGATTATTTTTTTTAAATAAATTTCGCATATAATTTATACTTTCGTCAAATTGTATGTTTTTTATCGTACTTTCACACACATTAGTTTTATTCTTCATTCACAATATTTTATTCATCTCTATTAATAATAACAATCTAAAACATATCAATGAACGGTGTCTTTTCGTATTTATTTCCTCGTACCCTTTCGTATACTTAAATTTAGTCAAAATGCGTCATTCCATTCTATGGTTGCATTTTTTAAAGGTGTCTTTTAATCGCAACATTTCAAATCCTATATGTAGTTGCAAATATCATTTGTTTTTTTAACAGAAAATTTTAGGTCTTCCATTTTCATTTGTTCCTCCTTTGAAATCATTCCTTTTAAACAAAAGTTTTTAAGTTCTATTATATTCATCATCTAACCACATCATTTTTTTTCTTGTACACATCCTACTCTTTTGTTCTTTCTAACAACCATATCTTACTTAAAATCAGATTTCACACCTACAAAAACTCAAAGAACTTTACCATAACATTATTCTCAAGTATATAGTTTTAGTGTCTTTTCAGATTAACATTTTGATAATTTCGTATATAACTTCTACTTTCGTCAAAAGGTATGGTTATTTTAATGTACTTTCACACACTTTAGTTTTTCATTCACTTGTATTCATCTTACGGGTTTCTCCTTAACTTGCTTTTTCAATAATCTAAAAAATACTAGTGTACGGTCGTGTATTATCGGATTTTTTTTTGTGTACCCTTTTGTTTATAACTCCTATTTATTTTTAAAATGTGTCTTTCAATCATATATTTTAATCGAAAAATCTAAAAAATATCAATGAGCGGTGGTGTCTTTTCGTATTTATTTTTTTCATACCCTTCCATATATAACTTTTATTTAGTCAAAAAATGCGTCTTTCATTCTACGGTCGCGTCTTTTAAATGTATCTATTAATCGCAACTTTTAAAAGCTTATATGTAATTGCAAACATCCTTCATTTTTAACACAAAATTTTAGGTCTTCCATTTCCATTTGTTCCTTCTTTGAAATCATGCTTTTTAGACAAAAGTCTTTAAATTCTATTATATTCATCATCTAACCATACCATTTTTGTTTTTCTTTTTTCTTGTACACATCCTACTATTTTGTTCTTTCTAAAAAGCATATCTTATTTAAAAACAGATTTCATACATACAAAAACTCAAAGAACGCTGCCACAACATTATTGTCAAATATATAGTTTTAATGGCTTTCAGATTTTTTTTTTAATAATTTTGCATATAAATTTAACTTTCGTCAAATGGTATGTTTTTATTGTATTCTCACAAACTTTAGTTTTGTTCTTAATTCACAACATTGTATTCATCTTACCGGTTTCTCCTCAACTTGCTTTTTTCAATAATATAAAAAATATCAATGAATGGACGTGACTTTTTGGATTTATTTCTTTGCACCATTTTGTTTATAACTTCTATTTAGGTTAAAAATTTGTGTTTTTCAAATGTATATTTTAATCACAACATTTCAAATACTATTTATAGTTGCAAATATACCAATGAACGGTCATGTCTTTTCGTATTTAGTTGTTCGTACCCTTTCTTATATAACTTCCATTTAGTCAAAAATGCATCTTTTCATTCTACGGTTGCGTCTTATAAATGTGTCTTTTAATCGCAACATTTCAAATCTTATATGTAGTTACAAACATCCTTCATTTTAACACAAGATTTCTGGTCTTTCATTTCCATTTGTTCCTCCTTTGAAATCATTCTTTTTAAGACAAAAGTCTTTAAGCTCTATTATATCTATCATCTAACCACAACATTTTTGTTCTTTTTTCTTTCTTGTAAACATCCTACTCTTTTTCTTTTCTTTTTGGCAAGCATATTCTTACTTAAAATCATATTTCATACCTACAAAAATTCAAATAACTTTACAACAACATTATTCTCAAGTATATAGTTTTAGTGTCTTTTCGGATTAATCTTTTAATAATTTCGCATACAACATTTACTTCCGTCAAAATATATGCTTTTATTGTACTTTCACACACTGTTCTTCACTCATAACATTGTATTCATCTTACCGGTTTTTCTTTAACTTGTTTTTCCATAATCTAAAAATTCCAATGAACGGTCGTGTCTTATCGGATTTATTTCTTTATATCCTTTTGTTTATAACTTCGATTTAGTTTTAAAATGTGTCTTTCAAATGTATATTTTAATCGAACAATACCAATGAATGGTAGTGTCTTTTCGTATTTATTTATTCGTATCCTTTCGTATATAACTTATATTTAGTCAAAAATGCATTTTTTCATTCTACGGCTGCGTATTTTAAATGTGTCTTTTAATTGCAAACTTTCAAATCTTATATGTAGTTGCAAACATCTTTCATTTTTAACATAAAATTCTAGGTCTTCCATTTCCAATTGTTCTTCCTTTTGTTCTTCCAAACATATCCTTATTTAAAACCAGATTTCATACCTACAAAAACTCAAAGAACTTTACCACAACATTATTCTCAAGTAAATAGTTTTAGTGTATTTGGATTAAATCTTTTGATAATAGTAACAACAGTGAGTGTGTGAGTGCACTGTAAATTGTTTGGAATATTATGTTGTAGGATCTGAAGTAGTAATATTAACTTGTGGTCATAGATTTCATTACGAATGCATTGTAAATTTGCTAGAAAATAGTCATTATTGTCCAATATGTAGACATGAATTACTAGTGTAAAAAAATATTCTTGCATAATTGTTACATTATTATGTCATTTATAGGTTTAGTTAACAGATTCCATAATTATATTTTATATGTTTCCAACTTCAGATACTACTAATAAACAATCTAATTTTTGGGCCATATTTATAAAAACTCAAATAAACATTGGAATCTTTGTTATTCTTATTTAGTGATATTACAATTTAAAATTATCATAAGAAAATATATAATTATAACACTATAATGCTATAATTTAATATTTCAAAATTAATTTTTATTTTTTTATTTTACCTAAGTTATCTTGTAGAAGTAATTGTTGACGATGGAACCGAAAATGCATCCTTAATAATGTTTAAAAAGATGTTACAAAAAATTATAAATATGTTTGCAACCGATTTAGTTCAACAAATTGTATTTATCAAAGACTATTAAGAATTCCAATTTTCATAAACGTATGAGAACAACAACCAAGTTGCAAGTGATGATGACTTTTAGTGTTGAGTGAGGATCCGGTTCGTAAAAAAATTAACTTTACTTGAAGAGTTAATTCGTTTAATTATAGATCCATTTTCGCTGGTATTACAGTAGTTGAAACATCGTCAATTGATATTGTTACTAACGAGGTAACTTTCTAACACCAAATCTTATTCCAAATATTACTTTAATTATTTTTGTAATACATTTTATATGAATGTGACAAATTTTGAATTATTTGTATGTCAATGACAAAAAAGGATTTGGAAGGCTTAAAAGGGAACAAAGTTTGGAAGAAATAAATCTAGAAAATTGGAGAAAAAGATGAATTCTAAATTATGTGAAAATAATTTTTTGAAGTCTACAAAACAGAGAAATAATATATAGTCTAAACGATCAACAATGAATATGAAAAAAAAAATTGATGATTCTTATTCTTGAATGTAATCTTATTATATAAACATGATTGTGGTATTGTATATTTATTAATTGTAAGTTTAATAACACATTTAGTATGTAATTTGTGCATAAAATACATTTTAGTTTTATTTCATTTGTGTATTAATAACTAATCTCATTACATACTTTATAATAATATAATAATTTGTATTTTCTATAATAATATGTGATTGGATTTTGGTTCATTTTTAGATGTTTAGCAAATTGTTAAGCATTTTTATGATTTTGATATTTTTATGATTTTAATATTATTTAATATTTTATTATTGGTACATTTTTTAATTAAAATACTAACATTTTTTTATACAGATAAATCAATTTGACGAAAACAACTAAATTTTGCTCGAATATAATTTTTGTGTTAAAATCAATTAAACATGAGAAATATGTATGTTGAGTATATATATATATATTTAATATAACTATATTGTTAGTTCAATATAGTTCACCAAGTTTTGGTAGGATCAGAACAATTTGTAAATATTACAAAATTAGAAAGTACTATGATAATAGGAATATATATATATTCGTAACTTATGTAAGTAGTTATTTAAGATTAAACAAATTGATAGAACAATGATTTTGAAGTTTAAATGTAAGTAACATTGAATAAACTACAAGAAAATTTACAAAGTCATAGTAAATGCTAAAGGGAATAATGACAACTCTACAATTGCTTCTTCTCCCTCTTTGTTTTTTGTTTTGCTTGTTCTCTCTTTGTTTTTTTCTCAAGCTTCTCATACTTTTTGGTTTTCAGATTACCTCTTGTTCTTACAAAGAAACATGGTTACATCCCTCTCCATGTATTTCACTATTGTCATGACATTGCTTTTCGGTGGGATTTTTGAATTTATAACATTACGAAGCTCCATGACGTTGAAAGTACTACTTTTTGAATTTTTGAATTTTATTTTTGAACATAGTTTTCTATTGGCCACGTTGATTCAGACTATGGAACATAATCCAACATTTGATGTACGAGATGATAACATTATAATGTTATAATTTAAATTATTTTTTTTCTCTGAAATATCGAGTAGAAGTAATTGTTGACGATGGAAACGAAATTGCATCCTCAATAATTTTTGACAAAGATGACACAAAATTATAAATTTGTTTGCAACCGATTTAGTTCAGCAAATTGTATTTATCAAAAGACTATTACTAATTCTAATTTTCATATACGTAGGAGAAAAACCATCAAGTTGCAAGTGATGATGTAATACTTTCAGTTTTGAGTGAGGATCCGGTTGGTAAAGAATTTAATTTACTTGAAGAGTAAATTTGTTTAATTATAGATCCACTTCCGCTGGTATTACATTCGTTGAAAAATTGACAATTGATATTGTTACTAACGAGGTAATTTTATAACACCAAGTCTTATTTCAAATATCTTTTGTAATTTTTGTAATATATTTTATATGAGTGTGAAATTTTTTAAATTATCTGTAGGTGAATGACAACAACCAATAAGAGGATTTGGAAGGCCTAAACAGGAACAATTTCTTGATAAAGATTTTGGAAGAAATAAATCTAGAAAATCTAGTATGTAATTTTTGCATAAAATACATTTTAGTTTTATTTCATTTGTATATTAATAATTAATCTCATTACATATTTTATAATAATATAATAATTTGTGTTTTCTATAATAATATGTAGCTGGATTTTGGTTCATTTTTAGATGTTTTGAAAATTGTTAAGCATATTTATGAGTTTGATACTTTTACGATTTTAATATTATTATATATTTTATTATGGTATATTTTTAATTAAAATATTAACATTTTTATACAGATAAACCAGTTTGACGAAAACAACTAAATCTTGCTCGAATATAATTTTTTGTGTTAAAATCAATTAAACTAGAGAAATATGTGTTGAAAATATATATTTAATTATAATTATATTGTTAGTTCAATATAGTCCACCAAGTTTTGGTAGGATCAGAACAATTTGTAAATATTACAAAATTAAAAATACCATGATAATTATTATAAAAATATATTTTCTATGATGTATTAAGAAAAAATAGAGATTTTTTAGTTTCTTTTTGTACATAATCTACTATATTAAGTTTAGTAAACATAAACGTTAACAATTTATTTTTTCACTTCTATTGTTAAATTTTTATAATATACATAATAATAATTATTGGGCATAACTAATTTAAAGTGGACAAAAAACTAAATAAATATAAGTTTTTATAAAACACCAATATATATGTATAACAAACAAATTTAAAAAATAAATAAAATTTAAACTATTTTTATGTTAAAAGTTGCACCACTTCATTTAAATAGGTGCAAACATTCATATTAACCATTGCAACTCTTGAATTAATTGTTTAGTTGATCTATATTACAACATTTTGCATCATTATTTAAGTTTGTGTTAATAACTAATCTAAGTACATATTTCATAGAAAATTAAATAATTATATAACCAAATATTTTAATACCGAAAAATTAACCATTTACACTATTTATTTGTGGATGGTGTATGTTTAGTGTGTTTTTAGTTGCTGAAACATAGTCAAATAATAATATTAATAATGTTGACACAAGACAAAAATCTGTATTTTTAATATAAGGGACAAATAATACTCAATATGATTCTATAAGATGTAGTTGAATTTTTATTTTGGCTGATATTTTAGTTGTTAATCAAGTTCCTATAAAATATTTTTAATGAGTTTAATATTTTATTTTTAATATGATTTATTATTTTTATTGGTTCTTTTTTTAATAAAATGTTTTATATAGTTTGGCGGAATTATTTTTTAGAGAAATACCATTTAAATTTACAATAAAACTATATTCTTAAGAAATGTTTGAACACATAATAACATATTTTTAATGTATTTTATATACATTCTACTCTATTTTAGTACTGTATATCAAAATATTAATAATTTAATCTTCACTCTTATGATAAATTACAATGTAATTAATTTAATTTGGGCCTAATTAATTTAATTATATGTTTCTAAAGTATACATTAAATTATATAATTTTAAATTTTAAAAATTAATAAAATATTAATTTTTATGCGAAAAGTTGTAACATTTCAGTTGAATAAGTGCAACCATTCATGTTTTTGTTTTTTTTGCAACCATTCATGTTAAACATTGCAACTTTTGATTAATTTTTTGATCATATATGACAATTTTTGATATATTTATACAAGTGTGTGAAAGGAAACAATCTAATGTAAAAGAGAAGAGAATAGCAATTACAAAGACTGTGTTTATTACAATAAGAGAAAATTTTTGTTGTAGCATCATAAGAAAATTTCGTACAATCCAAATTTGGAAAGATAAATACTCGTTTAAAGGTACTTTAACACTTGGAATAATAAAATTTTGATTTCATCGATATACCTATTACTTGTAATTTTAAATATAGTTTATTCAGTATGTTTAATAGTAGATGTTGATATCTTGAATGTCGATAAAAGTATTAATCTCAAACTCTATACGAATGTAATGTCATTTTGTGCTTACATGTTAGGATAATAAAGTTATTATGGTGAATGAAACTGCTTTCATATAGTGTAAGTCTTGATGACATTTTTGATAATCACTGTGCCGGCATAATTACCATATTTGTAAAGTTTACCACATGTCAGTTACAATACCAGTATTAAAATTATTTATTTTAACGGTGCCATTTTTATCTCGGAAGAAGAATCTATTGATAAAAAAGATTTATATCATTTTATAGTGGAAGAAGGGATTAAAATTGGAGAGGCAAATATGATTTTACTGAATCTTAATTTTATTGCATGTGATGTCATTGAATCTAATGACTACACATCTGCAAAGATCATAACACCATCATTAACCTACATCTCTACATGATGTCACATACGAAGATATGTCGGAGCAATAAGAAATTGAAGATTATCTTCCCTCATGGAATATCATACCGAGATCTCATACTCAACATGTAAAATTTTTTTCCCAGAGAATAATATTTATGGATGATAAAAATAATGAAAATGAGGAATATAAAATGTGTGTGATAGAATTTTCTATCGACGAAACTCTTTTGAAGATAACTTGTATTTATGTCTTCCATGTTGAATGTCTTCTTAGATGGTTTGAAACAAGTCACATATGTACATGTTGTCATTTTGAGTTACATTTTTAGTTAACATTTATAGTTAGTTTTAAAAATATATTAGAATATGTTTTTTCTTGGTACGTTAAATTTAAACTTAATATTTATATTTAAGAATTATTTTTTTTTTCAATAAAACTTAATAGCTAATATTTTAAATTATTTTTATTCGAAATGTGTTCTCGCGCGATTTCAGTTATTATTATACAAAATTAGTTTCCGCGCGGGTTCCAATCCTAGTTTGTATAATAATATTTTTAGGTTTCATTGATGAACATTAATAGTCAAGAAAAATCTGAACCATGTTCAACTCTTATCCAAACGCAAAACAATAAGTAGATTTTCCTGATATCAACTCGGCTACTAAAGAGAAGTGCATGAAAACTATCAAGATTGAGAAGATTGATGATTGAGAAAACTTGGTTTTCAGATTTCTTTTTTTTCAGCTACATTCATATTATGATCATTTTGATGTTTTCTAAACCATGCTTTGGTTTTAGTTTTATGTTTTTTTCATATACATTTCATATTAATTAGATTTATACCATAGTTTATGTTATAGTTTTGTTTTTGTAACTAAATTAAAATAGTTAAGATGATGATATCATTCAAGATTATGTTTTTACCACAAATGTATAGGTTAATATTATAAAATTTATTGCCTTTTTTAAATTAAGAACAATATCTATCTTTTGTAATAGGATTTTTAAGACCCATATAAAGTCTTAAAACATTACACTTTTGTGGTTTATGTTATTAATTATAATTCTATGTTATTATAAATAATAATATTATTTATTAGTTTAGTTTTATATAGGATTGCTAAGATGCACACTTAACTATTTATATTTTTATTAAATTTTTAATATATATGTAAATAATAATATTAGATGGACCTTTTTAAAGATTTAGGCAAAGACAAGTCAAATTTTATCAAACAATGTCAAATTTCGTCCGCTTAAAAAGGTCCACTACACTTAACTATTTTCAAATAATGTTTAAGATCCGCTATTAATTTTTTGTCAATCATTGATACTATCGAAAATATAGTATAACAAATATTTACTCAAATCGGGAAGATTATCTTCACAATTTGTTTGTTGACAAAAAAATCTCAGAATCTGTTTATGGTACATTTTCTCACTGCTTAATTTCTTCTGACAAGAAGAAATCGAAGATATGTACCCTTAACCCTTCAATTTTTGGGACCACATTATATTTTAGTTTTACATTATCTTCTGACAATGACTCAATCGAATTTTAGTGTTTTAGGGTTTATGAACAGCAAAGAGCACACAATTTTAAAGGTTAAGGTTAATTCCATAATTTGAAAATTATCTTCTGAGAAAATTTTATTAAAATTTGTGTTCATAATTCAGACAAGGACTAAATCTGGTGAGACTCAATTCTATTATTTTGTGTTCACAATTTCTGAGATATTTTTGTTCCACCGTGTCCATGATGTTCCATTGTTTTATACTATATTACTTAATACATATAATCGATTCATTTGGTCAAATAAAGATCAAACTACACCTACCAATAATAATGTCGAACACTCATTTTGTTAAGCATCTTCTTCTAGAATTCTTTGATCGTTTGGTATGTAGTTTAAGTTGTTTCATTATATTTATCTGTATATTTTCAGAATTCTTTGATGGCAGGCACCGAAGATAACACTAACAGCCAATAAAGACACATTAAGAAATAGCAGAATTGTAAGTTTTCAACATATATCATTTTCAGAAATGTTTACTTATTGCTCATTTGTGATAACTCGAAATATTTGTAACGAACAATTTTCTGTTTTTGTAGTTTCTTCCTCAGAAGTATTGAAGCAAATGATTTGGAAAAGGTTGTAGGAAAGATACTTATATTGGCAAATGATTGTGGTGATTGATGGCCTGTATTTTTAGTGATGGAGTTTGGAAGTACTAGACGTCGTTTGTGTTTAACAGGTTTCTTGAGCGATTTTCTAAAGACAAACAACATCAAGCCGAACAACACTTTCGTGTTGGAGTTACTTTGAGAAAACCCAACGACTCCTTGGTTCAAGCTCTTTCAAACAACAACACTCGTACTTGATTTTTTTTTAGTTTGTATTGTTCTAACTTTTTCATTTTTAAGTTGGACTTAAGTGTATGTGTCGACTATGTTTATGTTTTATTTTGATTTAATTTTTTCTTAAAGTTTGTTCTTAATTATTTATATTTTTGCTACAATCTATTATCTTTAAATTAATTATATAGTGATTTAGAAACAAATTAAACAAAATCAAATGTTGTTTAAAACTGATTAAAAAACAAATTCAATAACAAAAAAACATTTCCGTTTAACACATAAACAGACTAATAATTATTTAACTACCATATCAATAATAAAAAAATGTATATTAACAGAAATTTTTAAAATCGAACAATTATATAATATGAATCAAACGAAAAAAACTCGCACGGGTTAGACTAATAATGGATAGTTTAAACAGTTTTAAATTAATGAAATTATAATATTTATTTATAAAACCAATGGTAAAAAAATATATAACTGAGTGCAAACGTCTTTAATTATTTTTAAATCTACTTCAAATCTAAATGATTAATCAACTAACTTTTAAATTTTTTTTTGTTTATATTTATTTCCGTTTAACCTTCATATAATAATTAACTGATATTAATTTTAGTTGACAAAAAATTATATATATATATATATATTTTTTTTTTTTGGTCAAATTATATAACTTTGCACTGAAAATTATATATTTTCTTTTTAACTTTGTAATTAATGGACAGTTTTTTCATTCATATATAACTATTAGTGTTATGTTTATTTCCCTTTTGCAGTGCAAAATTGAAAATTCAACTGCTTCCAGGTCCAAAGATCTTTTTAAGTTCAAAGGAATCAAAACACAAAAAATAACTGGAGCCTAAGTTAGCTTCAAACATCTTAAAATTTGTTCCAAGGGAAAAAAAAAGGCCTAAAATGACGAAAGAGTTAGACTAGATTGCGATATTTAAGAACATCGATCTTATTGAGATGAAATAATTTGCAAATCTTTACTATGGTCTCCTCATCGAGCCCTTCCTCGCTAGCTTCACGAAGTAGTTGGTATAACTCTTCTGATGGCAACAAAACCTGTATCATGAGAAACAAAGTCAAAAACAAGAAATAAGAAACCTTCTGAGTTAGTTGTTTGTTGAGTCAAAAAGCTTACACATGTGGGAGATTGAGGCTCTTGTTCCGGTTTGTTGTTCTTGCAATCATCTGCATCATCAGTTGGGTTTGGTTTTTGAGGATTTGGCTGATTTGAGATGAGATCAAGCAGCTTCTCACTTCCCTGCAATGTCAATAAAGGTGACTTTGAGAACCTATATGATAATGGAATTATGTACCGGGAAGTCGACATCACAACAGACCTGAAGAGCTCGCCAGTGGGAATATGTGCGGAATAAGACCCAGAAGAATGGTATGTTTGGTAATGGCAGTACCTAAATGGAACAGCAAAGGCTTTGTTTGGTTATGAGAGAGACTGAAGAAACTAAACCGAGTTGCTAAGGTTTTCATATACATACCATAAACGCACTGGTCAATGGAAGCAAAGTTACTGAACCAATTAGGTACTTCTTGTGCAGGATTGTTCCACTACAGATCCAATTAAAAACATTCATGTCAGAAGGAACATAGATTTTCAACCCAAATTGCGAAAAATGGCAGAACTTTTGGTAGCAATTTACCTCATAGCAATGTGGCGTAGTCTCCTGCGTACAAGTCTAGGATCTAAACTGAAACATTTGACATGGATTAGCTAAAACCGTAACCAGTCCGGTACATACTCATGAATGCTTAACCAAATCTTATAAAAATTCAACAAAAGGAAAAGAGAATCGAACCTAGGAGGATAAGAGACTTGTACGGAAGTGACCTCCTTAGATATAGACTTCAAGAATATCTCAGAGGGCTTAACACGAGCCAGAAGCTTCAGTCCCAACCTAGAGATCCAAGTCCAACCACAGAAACCACAGTTTAACATTAAGCCTATCGAAACATCAACCAAACCCACAGTCTCAAGAAATGTCTCAAATGCAGAAAAGTAGTCAATTAACTAACCCATGAATCTTGTTCTTGATTGATCCTTCAGGCGCTTTCTCAAGACCCGTCCAAGCTTTATTCATCTAGCCATTACAAACACCAACAACAACTCATCAAACTGATAAAAATACCATTTTCTTGTTTGATTTCTTCTTATTTCTATTGGTCATACATGAGTTCCGAATCAAGACAAAACAAAAGCTTATTGGTCACAATTTTTCTACACTAATAGATAGATAAAATCTCACTACGCGCCACAAAAGCTTTATATCAAAGTGTATACCTTGTCAGAGATGAAATCGACAAGAAGCTCTGCGTTGGCATTGATAGGCTTCGATTCAGATGATAGTTTCTTCCATAAACCTCGTACAGTGGTCGGAGTAACACCGGACGGCGATTGAGCAGCGAAAGGATCAACAGATCTGCTGAAACACCACTTCCTGCCTTTAATCGGGAAAACCACCAATCTCGCTCTCATGATCACACTTTAAAGCGAGTCAAGGGTTTTGAAAAAGCTCCGATCTTAGTAAGGTTTTTGTCAACTTATCATCTGGGTATTGCTTTAAACGACGTGGGTTTTGTATATTCAAAGGAAAAATCGAAGCTTTAAGATAACTATCAACCGACAAAGCAAAGCCCAATACTTCACGAGGAAAGTCGAAGAAGCGGCGGCGCGTCTCTGGGCATATATATACAAAAAAGCGTCATAAATGGACAAATATATACACACAACATAAAAAAAACTGTGGATACATACATTGTTTTAGCAATTGTCTTTTTGAAACTGTGGATCAGAATTGACATGATAATGACAGATTATAAGCAAAAACAAATGGTTAGTGTTTAATTTTAAATCATTAGCCATTTGGATAAGTATATATAACTCAAGCAAGTAGAAACTCAGGTCCAGTTGGTAAATGAATGCTTAATAGGTTTCCGCTAATTTGAACTTTCACATATGTGTTTTTGCTAAACCAACCAATCCTTTAAAAAAATTGTACAAAAAAGTAGAAACTCAGCACATCACTAAGACTCAGATTCTATTAGAGGGACTGTATCAGAACAGCAATAGGTTACAGAGAAGTAAGGCTTTATTGTATGATACACTAATAACAACAGGATTACTGTTTGTATATGATTGAGAGAACTCACAAGACAAGGGATTGTGTTAATCTGCTTTTGTTCCTAATTTTATTCATGATCAGCTACAAAATTAGGCTTCTCGTTTTGACAGAGATACTCATCACAATCTGAAGCGGTTCCCCAGTCTTTTCTGAGCCTAAGGATATCCTCTGTAAACGTAGAACCTGAGGCACCAATGAACACGCTTGACATTGCACATATCGTCTTGTCCAACATAGCTTCTACCTATAAAATATGTGGAAATCCAAGCTATGAATTTGTTGATTCTGTGTATGATTCCATTCTTTCAAATCCCCAATATGAAGAAGGAAAAGATAAGAGAGGAGATGTTACCTGTGAGTCACCCTCGAGACCATGTCTGTATAACAATGCATCCCATTTCTCAGCTGAATCTCGAGGTGGTCGCTTCACGAGTGGAACAGTTTTTCCATTTATGATCAACAGTGATTGTAGCAGACCAGTTTCGCTTTCAGCTGCATCAGTAGAGAGGTAAATAACCGGTGCTTCGACCTTCTCAATCAGACGAGTGATGCAGTCAGCAGCTTGAGGAATGGGGTAAAAGCAACTTGGATTCTTGGCATTACTGACACAAGAAGAAAATTACTAAGCAGGGTTCCTGGTGTATGTAATCTAATATTCAGCAATTTATGATACAATCAAAATCTCAAATACAATCAAAGAAGAGAAGCTATTTAGAATATGTACAGTTGATAAAATCATTTGTAATGCCGATTTATTAATGATAAACTTGGTCAATGGAATTCGCCTAAACTAAGTAAAAATGTAGCTCCAATTATCCATTCACAAGAGTATAACCACGCTTCTAAGTGATACCATATCATCAATGCTAAGATTTGGCCTACCTTATCATTAAGCTTAGAGTTTAGCTACAAAAAGTTCTTACTGTCAGTGACCACACTACCAGAGAACTTAAGAGGAGTAAACTCAAAGATATAGTTCTCACTTTCAGCTAACATAATACATTAGAATCTATAAAGCAATAATTTTTTTGGAAAATGCACCATACCAGAACTTCAAGAATCCATGTCTGCGGAAATGAAGAGCAATGTAGTTCTTTCCAAGGAAAGTCTGGATAAATCTCTGTGCAGTGAGCAATATTAGCCGGTTTGGTTCAATCAAAGTCTTGCACTTGTGAGCAACAGGACCACCAGGCTGCATCACCCACTCTCTCTCAACATTAGCATAGAACACGTCACCAATGGCAATAACATCATCGTCCGATCTGAAACTAGTCTCCACTTCCTCAGCTGTCTTGTTGCTTGGCTTCGTAATATCTTCTTCCCATGCCGTGTCTAGCTTCCCTCCAATAGTAATTCCCAAAGCTTTCAACTTTGTAATATGCTCTTTATCTACATAACAAGGCTCTGGTTTTGAGAAGTAACATATGAATCTATTGATATGCACATGATGGTGCTTCTTCCTGCTCTTCCAGAAATCCTCAAATGAAACCACAACAGTCCTCCCTAAACATGTATTGATTCGATCAATATCAATGATTCTACTGTAATGGTAATCAAATCTATGGCTAGGGATCACAAGGATCCGATTCAGCAATGCTGCAAAGAACATATGCTTCTCCAAGCAAATCAAGTGATTACTCATCTGACCAGATAAGCAAATGGCGAACAGAAACTTATCTGGCTTCGGCTTCCATTGAATCGTCTTCCTCCCCTTCAACTTCTGATCCACTTTCCGGCAACTACCCGCCGGTGAACCATCTGATGATCCGTCAATACTGACATTTCCAGTTTTATGCGGCGACAGTAACGCATTTTGGATCTGTCTGTTCAATGAAATCTGCCGGAAAACTGCAGATTTCACGTCTTCGATTGTAGAGGAATTCGATAGAGTGTGGTTCCAGATAGAGAAAAGATCGATTTCTTGCTTCCTGAGAAGATACAGCGCTTGAAGATCCGATTCATGAGCCCGACCCGTCCTGGTATTTGGCTGGAATACAGAATCTGGAACTTTGAGGGAGAAGAAGTAATTGCTGAAATCGGTAGATAAGTAAACGAAGACGAGGACTAGAGGGAGGAAGATAACAATGTACTGTCGTTTAGTGAGATTGAGCTTGAAACTCCGTCTCAAACGTGATCGGAGACTCTCCACGTCGAAGGTAGGTCTTTGCTCCGCCGCGTCGCTGGAAGACAGAGGAATCTCGTCACTTCCACGAAAACGGTTGATTTGAGAATCTGATTCATCAAGCAGATTACGAAGATCGCCTTCTTCATCAGGCGATGACGATGAAGACGTCGAAGAGGAATGTCTCTCCATTAGTAACGCGTCGCAGTCATTGCCGGAGATCAACCCGGAACCGCCGACCCAATATAATAAACTTTGTTCAAGATCCGACCCGTCTCACTTACCACGTGGCTTTTCTCGATCCACATTTAAAGATGTTGATACACGACGCCGTTTAAAGTGGAGGATATGTAAGGCCCTTTAGCCCAACAATTGGTGATACGGGTCGGGTCATTGGGTAAAACAGAACGACGTGGCTGTTCGTGATTCGCATTTACCCTCCACCCGCAAAAAACGTGGCTGTTCAGGCCCATTAGCTCAATAATGTAAGATACGGGTCGGGTTATTAGAACAACCCGGGTCTCGTTATCCACCGTCTCTTCTCCTGGTTGCTGCGTCAAAGCCAGACAGAAGTATCTTCGTTGAAGTTTGCTATCGTGTGGCTTATCCTTGTCTGTCTTAAAATTCCTGCCAAAACCCTCGCCTCTCTATTCAGCAGAGGAACATAAATCTCTTACTAATGTATTGTCTCGTATAATCTTACAATACATTCTGGTTGTGTCGCAAAGAAAGAGGGTTTCGAGTTGCTCCTTTTTCGTTTTCTCCTGGGCTGAATGAGCTCCCAATGCCTTCATTAGGTACCTTTCCTGGTAAAATTTTCAGATTCTTCCAGCATTCAACATGCAGTGATGAATTTACTCTAATTTTTATGGGTTTTGTTTGGTTACTGATTAGTACTGTTTAGAATTCTACTTCAGTGTTGAGACTCTCTCTCTTCTCAATTTTGTTTCTTGTCTATTGGGTATCATTCTTGAGTGACAATTCATTGCATAGTTACTGGGTTGTTAAATGCATATGAGACAAAAGACTATTACTTTGCATTGTTTGTGGAGAATGTTTAGTTCTGTTTCCCAGTTTTTAAGCTCCTAGGGATGGTTCTTTGATTTGATCTCTAGAGTTTTCTCTGCTAAGATTATATGCTTAATCTTGCAGATATTGCTACTATCCAACCTTCCTTGCAAGCTCATCTTGTTCCATTGGGAGCTCAGAGTATTATCCATCCTAAAAGTCTACTTAATCCATGGAGACAATCCAGTTTCTCAAAGAATTTGAAATTTTATACGGGTCATCTTTATGTAAGAAGAGGCAAAGTCCTTATTACTGCAGTGGCCACTCTTGAAACCAAGTATCCTTCTCAGAAAGAAAACGAACAGAGCTATTCATTGTCTTCTGCTTCTTCAAAACACTCTGATGATAGAAATGGAGAAGAGTTGGAACAAGTGGATGATAGAGAAAGGTTGAGAAGGATGAGGATTTCAAAGGCAAATAGAGGGAACACTCCTTGGAACAAAGGCAGGAAGCATAGTCCGGGTGAGGAGTTTTCGCCGAGGCAATATCTTTCAGCAGTTGCTTCTCGTTAATAATCGTTTTTCTTTTGCGTTTATGCAGAGACACTACAGAAGATAAGAGAAAGGACAAAGATTGCAATGCAAGACCCAAAGGTGATGTCATGTAAGAATGTTTCTGTATGTCTTCTTAGAGAAGGTGGCCGTAGTAGTAACTCTAGGTGGACTTGTACTGATATAAACTGTTAGTGCACACAAGAAAATGTTCTTTTGTCAAACAGATTCTACACTTGTGTTATTGTAGTCTTGAGGTATATATAACATTTACAAATGCGGTTGCAGGTAAACTTATGTTAATTAGGGCGTTTATGTTTGATCTATGCATAGTATTTTTCAGTCCCTCATAGATCCTTTTGTGTCTTCTTCCTTTTGCAGATCAAGATGAAATTAGCGAATCTTGGGCACGCGCAAAAGTCAGTACCGTTTTGTTAGTTTGGGGTGCTTTTTAATTTGATGGAACTTGTGGTTTTTCTTATGCTTTGATTTGTATAGCAAGGAGACACGGTTGAAGATTGGGGAGGGAGTTCGGATGCGATGGGCAAGGCGGAAGGAGAGGATAAAAGTGCAGGAGAAGTGTCATTCCGAGTGGCAAAACTTGTTAGCAGAAGCTGCTAAAAAAGGATATACAGACGAACAAGAATTTCAGTGGAACTCTTACAAGATCATGGATCAGCAGAATAAACTGGAATGGCTGGAAAGTGTAGAGCAGAGGAAAGCCATTAAAGGAGCTAAAAGTAACAGAAGAGCGCCAAAATCTCCTGAACAAAGAAAGAAAATCGCAGAAGCAATAGCTGCTAAATGGGCTGATCCAGTAAGTTGTCTTGTAATTTGATCAAATAAACTTGTGTGGTGTTTTGTCTCTGATTTCTCTTGACAGTCTTACCGTGAAAGGGTTTGCTCTGGCTTGGCAAAATACCATGGTATACCTGTTGGTGTTGAGAGGCGTCGTAGAAGACCAAGTGGGAATGCAGAGCCTAGAAAGAAGAATCCTACAACTAAAAGTACAAGAGATTCAGAGACTGAACGGCAAAGCAAAGTTCAAGTAGTGAAAGTCCGGAAGCGAAAGACACCGGTCTATAAAGATCCTTTGGCAAGTTCCAAACTGGAAATGATAAAAAGCATCAGAGCAAAACGAGTGGCTGAAGAATCTAAGAAGATGGATGCTGTGGAACGAGCAAGGTCAGTCAACTTAAAACAAAAAGTATTAATTATTCTCTGTATGGAATTGTAACATTTTTCTTGTCAGGCTTTTGATCTCGGAAGCTGAGAAAGCTGCGAAAGTCCTTGAGATTGCTGCTATGAAAAGTCCGGTTGCTCAAGCATCTTTGTTAGAGACTAAAATGCTTATAGCAGAAGCAACACAACTGATTGAAACTATAGAAATGAGACAGGTAGCTTCAGATGAAGATGGGACTTCTCATTATCTTCTCTCACCTCAGCCTAATAATAGTCTTCTGGAGGTTGGCAGTGAATCCGAGACCGAAGATTCAAACGTTCAAGAACAACCAGGAGAGATAAACGGAACACACACGTTGCCCATCAATGGAGAGAGTCATCACTTGAACTTGAGATGTAGAGATTTGCCGACATTCAACATAGAAGGTACCATGATTCCGCAGCCAAACGGGACCAGAGTTCATCCACCACCAGAGTCTAATGGAGCTGTCAAACGTTCTGAGAGTCCTCGTCTTCCAAATGGCTCTAACGTTTCAAGAAATGTAACCAAGAAGTGGGTTCGTGGAAGGCTCGTAGAAGTCACAGAAGCAGCCTAAACTTGTTTTGTCAACTCTTCGATTAGTGATTCAAATTTTTGGCTACTTTGAGAGTAGTAGTTTCCAGTTTGAGATGTATCTATAACTCAATTGTATGTCAGAGTTTCAGGTTAGTAAACAATTCTCCATAGCTTTTCCATTAGACATAAATAAAATTTAGAGATTTCAGAAATCAATATTAGAATCATAAATAAACAAATAAGAGAAATAGTAACTTCAAAGAAACCTTAGGAAAAAATAAAACATTAAAGACAAAGATCATGTGATTAGTTCTGTTTGGAAGAACTAAACACTTGCATAATAAGTTGCAAAGTTTGAAAATGAGTAAACCATACCATACTCCCAATCAGGTGCTGGAACAAAGATAGATAATCTGATCATTAAGTTCTGTCTGGAAGAAGTAAACACTTACATGAGCTTCAGATCCTCTTCATAGTTTGGATATGTGTAAACTTCACAGTAGTTGAACTCTTCAACTACTGGAACCTCAAGTCCTACTCTTGTTATACTGTTCTTCTCGAGATTATAGCAAGAGATGAAAGGAGCTTGTGTATACATTGAGTACATATTTCTATAGCTTGGGAACAACACAATTTCTCTGGTTATTCCAGCCATTCCACCAGCCTTCAATGAACGGGGCACGTTGTAGATATGCTTTGACCATATATGTTTCTCGGCATCTTCTAAAACCCACAACGCAAAAGGAGGAGAGTCCGATCCTCTAGGACCTACTTCGCCATAAACCCCTAATTTACCTTTGTAGTTTATCAGAATAAAACGTTTCGAGATATTTGTTGCCAACTCTTGACCAACGTTAATAAAACTGAATTTCTCAGACCTAATATCAAAGCAAACAATGGTATGTTTTTGTTTTTTTATCATTGCTGGATAGTACAAAACCGTAATGCTCGACCAACATTAAGAATATGTCGGTGTTTACGCTCCACTCTTCCGTTCTGTTGTCGTGTACCCACACACGATGTTTGATGAACAATTCCCTCAGATGCAAAGAACGGTTTGAGACACATGAATTCAGTCCCATTATCACTTCGTACCCGTCGAACGTAATGACCAAATTGCTGAGTAGCCATTGCGCAAAAATTCTGCAAAAGCTCTGCTACTTAACTCTTTCTACGCATTAGAAAAACCCAGACAGCACGAGAGCAATCATCGACAATAGTAAGGAAGTACACAGATCCACAAATCACAAGTGTAGAGTATGGTCCCCAAACATCACAATGGATAAGAGAAAAAATTGCATCAGCTTTATTATCACTTTCAATAAACGACAAACGTGGCTGTTTAGATCGTACACAAACATCACAAGGGGTATGTGTTCGATGACTAACATTGCCTAAATCAACAACACCATATAAAGTAGAAATCAAAGTCTTCGAAGGATGACCAAGACGTATATGCCAAAGCTCGTGACCATCGACAGAAACTGCAGAATTAACTTGAACCGAAAAAGTTTCTTGAAAATGATAGATTCCATCACACTCATCACCCGCTCCAATCAGCATCTTCGTTATACGGTCCTGTAAATAGCAAAATTTGTCAGTGAAGACATCAATACACTGACAAATTTTTATTTATGCATGAGTTTGATATATGTGTTATATAGGAGATCATGATTCTCGGGCATTTGGAATGTGTAATATCACTAAGATGGAAATTAAATCGTTACGACATTTTCATTTATGCATGAGTTTGGTATAGGTGTTATATATTTAGTGAATTTGTGGTTACACTTAAATGGGGGAGAAATGTTATATATTTAAGTGTGGTGGTAAATATTAATGAAGAGTTGCAATTTATTAAATGAAACATTGCAAGTTTTGGGTATGAACAATTGCAACATTTGGTTTTGAATCATTGCAATCTTTGGTTTTTAACCATTGCAATCTTTGGTTATGAACCATTGCAACCTTTGGTTATGAACCATCGCATCACAACCTTTGGTTTTGAACCATTGCAACATTTGGTAATGAACCATTACAATTTTTGATGTATAGTTGCAATGGTTGGTGATTAATAATTGCACCCTTTTGATCTCTATGTAAGGAGTTGTTGGTATTTGTAAATTCATAACAAAAAATTTCACAAGCAAAAGCAAACAACAATAACTAATATAAAAAGAAAGAGAGATAAAAGAGAGAGATTCATTGCTTCAGAAGATCTTCAAAGATCTTTGAAGAAACACATATAAGCACATAAAATTTTATTTGTATCTCTTGTATCTTAGCCTAAAACAAGAGGGAGATTTTGGTTGTCTTATCCTACAAAGAGATTTCGTATAACCCAAGACTTGTAATAGGGTCGAAATACTCTTTAAAAAAAGTGTTCTCGTGCAGGATTCAATCATTATCCAAGTTTATAGTTCACACTACACGGCTACATCACCAACAACATTTAGGAAAGCAGTTGCAGGTAACATATCTTAATGTTAGGGTGTTTATGTTTGCTCTATGCATCATATGTTTCCAATCCCTCATATAACCTTTTGTGTCTTCCTCCTTTCGCAGATCAAAATGAAATTAGCGAATCTTGGACCCACACAAAAGTCAGTTGGGTTTTGTTTGTTTTGGGTGCTTTTAACTTGATGGAACTTCTGGATTTTCTTATGCTATGATTCTTATAGAAAGGAGGCCCGGTTGAAGATTGTGGAGGGGGTGCGGATGCGATGGGCAAGGTGGAAGGAGAGGATACAAGTTCATGAAAGGTGTCATATCGAGTGGCAAAACTTGTTAGCAAAAGCTGCTCAAAAGGATATACAGACGAACAAGAGTTTCAGTGGAACTCTTACAAGATCATGGATCAGCAGAATCAACTGGAATGGCTGGAAAGAGTAGAGCATAGGAAAGCCGTTAGAGGAGTTAAAAGTAACAGAAGAGCCCCAAAATCTATATCATTTTGTCGTAAACGGAAAATGGTCAAGAAAATTGCATCATGTTTCTGTCCAGGTACGTAGAATTTTTAAAATGAATCAGTTGAAAATGTTATCAAACAATGCGTCACATTACTATAATAATGTTAATAATAATAATATTATTATTTTTTTGTCGGCAATGGATCTATTGATTTGGCCCAAATGGGCTTGATTACATAGTTTAATACAGAACTATTAGCAATTACTTGGGCTTAAAAACACGAAACGGGAGAATGGTCCAACATTGTCTAGTCAACTCGAGTGAGACATGCAGAAGGCCACGTGTCGATGCGCTCGGACACACGACAACAACACACAAATTCCGTCATGCAGCCGCGGCGGCGGAGAGGCACAGTGCTCCGTCGGCGAGGAATAGCTTGGTAATCGCTAAATAGTTCCCCCGATCTAAATCTGCGACAAAGATGAACTGAAAATCTCTGAAGATCCGGATAAGAACTCACGCTTCGAAGGTCTCGCATGTCCTCAGGGCGAAGAAATAACCACAATCGGCCCAATATATTGACCATGAGATGCGTTCCGCACAACTCCGGCTCCATCGGGATGCGCCGCGCCGCGTAGAGGAGACCACCGGGAAAAAGAACATTTACCCAAACAAGCAAGATCTCCAATAGTATGAACAGCCGATTTTCCAATTAGAACAACATCACATAAATAAATCGAGAAAGTAGAAGAAAAACAGACCGAAAAGAGGTATAGATATACGGATCTGTAATCTCCTCCGGATTATTGTGCGGCACAAAGACCGCAAGCCGATGTCACCGAAACCCGGTGAAGCAAAAGTCCGGTAAAGAACCGGAAGCAAAAACCGGCAGAACGCCGGAGAAAGAAGCAAAACCAAAAAATATTAGGATCTTAGTCTCTCATGGCCTTCAAGGACATAAAAAATCTCATGTGGCCTTTTTAATCTCATATGGCCCTCAAACACATGAAATACCTAAAGTAACCTTAATGAAAATCTTTTATTTTAAATAGAAAAAAGAAAAGAAAATGAATGCATGCATTTAACCTAAACTCACGTATTTCTTACCTTCCACCGGGTCCCATCAGAAGTATACCATCTCCACCATCAATTTTCCATCGAATGGAGCTTCTCTCCTCTCTTTCTCCCCCATTTGTTGTCCTTTGTTCCCTTCTTTAACAACATTCTATTTGTCTCTCTTTTCCCAACCACAAATCAAAGAAGATTCACCATAACTCAAGCTTTAGAGGTTTCTTCTCCCTTCTCTTTCTCTCTTGGTTTCTTTTAAAACATATGTTTTGATTTCTGATTTTTAAATCTTATTTGATTTTGTGATTTTTAAAAGGTTTTTGTTGAATTCTTGAATAACCCAAGAATATATAGACATAATAAACTTGTTTTCGAACTGTAATAGTGAAATCTATAGATTTTATAGGTTAATCTTGTATAACATCGAAGGTATAACTGGTACAACTAGTATAACTAGGACAACTAGTACGACTGGTATGACAGGTATAACTGGTACAACTAGTATGACTAATACTACTGGTACGACTTATGTGTTCTAATTTTTTATGTTGTTCCTTTTTTCAGAGGACAATGGATGATATCCGTGGCATAATCATACATTTTGATTATGGGGGGGGGGGGGGTACTAATCAGAAGAGGGAGACGAAGTGCAATGGAATCGGAAAGACCGTCATATTTCAAGTTTTGTGATGAGAGAAACTTTGGGGGATGTCACTTATTCTCGGTTGGATGATAGAATACGCAGGAAGATTATGGTAGATGAAGCTGAAATGAAGCTTCTTCTGAGTTACTATCCATTGATATTGGGTCCTAAAAGGCCATCATATATCTTGGGTGATGAAGATGTTTTAGGATATCTAATGGAAGTTAACAAATATCAGTGTAGGAGTCTTTTGCATGTGGACCTCACTGATATTGACTTAGAAAACCATAGTGAAGAGCAGTTTTCTAGGACTGAGGAGCTTCAGGAGGATGTAAGAGTTAATGATGATGATGGTGTCAATGCAGTTGAAGAGTTGGCGGTTGTTCCTCGGTTTTAAAATGGGGAGAATGATCATGATCCTTGTGATGATTTGGATAAGAGGGAGGACTCTTATTTTGGCTATGTTGATGTCACATCTGATGCACCAACAAATGAGGTTGTACCTGTTGAATGGGATGATGGTATGAAACTTATTTTAGGTCAACAATTCAGAAGTAAGAGTGAAGTGCAAGAACTAGTGGCAAGAGCTGTGCATAAAGAGTGTTTTGAGGTTCTTGTAGCGAAGCCAAAACCTGATGTGTATGCGGTAAAATGCCGTGCAATTGAGTGCAAATGGTACTTGCGAGTTTCAAAGCTTAAGAACTCAAGTTTTTTGGAGGTTAGAGCACCGGAAGATGCATACATGCTCTCGGCTAAATACAGCTACAATGAAGAATAAACAGAAAGGCACACCTAGCTTGGTTGCATCTGTGGTGCAAGAGGATTATCCAGGTCAATTCAATACTCCTAACCCAAAAACTCTCATGGATTTGGTTCAAAGAAGAATTGGTGTTAAGGTCTCATATTCCACTGCTTGGCGAGGGAGAATGCAAGCAGCTAGTGATGTTCGGGGTAATCCAGAGGAAAGTTTTAATAGACTTCCTTCCTACTTGTACATGTTAGAAAGGATGAATCATGGTACAGTGACAAGAGTTGAAGTAGATGGAAAAAACCAGTTTAAGTATCTATTCTTTGCATTGGGAGCTTGCATTGAAGGTTTTAGAGCCACGAGACAAGTGATTGTTGTGGATGGAACTCACCTGAAGACTAAACACAAAGGAGTGCTTATTGTTGCTGATGCTCAAGACCCAGATCGTCACCATTATCCCCTTGCTTTCGGTGTAGTTGATGGTGAAAAAAAATGATAGTTGGAGTTGGTTTCTAAATATGTTACAAACACAAATACCGGATGATGAGAGACTTGTATTTGTTTCTGATAGAAATCAAAGCATCATCAAGACAGTAGGTGAGGTCTATCCAAAACCTAAGCATGGATATTGCATATATCATTTGTCTCAAAATGTGAAAGGGCAAGTTTTTGGCGTTAAGAAAGATGAATGTGAAAAGAAATTCAGAGAATGCGCTCAAGTATATTCACAGACTGAGTTCAAGATCCTCTATGCTGATTTCAGGAAAAGGTATCCTAGTGCTGGTACATATCTAGATGGGAGTCTTGACGAGAGCAAATGGGCAAGATGTTATTTTCTGGGAGAGAGGTACAACATAGATACCACCAATTGTGTTGAATCTATTAATGGTGTTTTTGTAGAAGCAAGGATGTTGTCATTATTACCAATGATTGATGTGATTTTGGCAAACATCATGGAGTGGTTTAACAAATATCGGAAGATTTCTGCTGAGGTACCTATGACACAGATATTGGTGCCGCGTTTGCATGGAGAAATTCACATACTTATTCCACAAGCAATGTTATTAACGGTGTATGAGCTAAACAACTTTCTCCTTGAGTACAATGTGATTGGTAGTGATGGAAAGGGTTATTTGGTAGATTTGAAGAGGAAAACTTGCAGCTGTAGGTATTTTGATATTGACAAATATCCATGTGTGCATGGAGTAGCTGCTATCATAAGGCATGCCGAATCATCGGGGAAAGAGGCTAAAATCGAAGATTTTTGCTCAAAATATTATTGGATGGAGCAATGGGCATTGGCGTATTCGAGGACAATTTATCCGGTACCTCATCATTCTACGTGGGAAGTTCCTGACGAGATACTAACCCAATGTGTCTTACCTCCGCACATTAAGGAGAAAGGGAGAAACAAAGTGATTAGAATCCCATCTGTTGGAGAACCTCGAAGAAAGAAAAAGAATCCATTGCCATTTGAAAGATTTTTTTTTCTGATGAAAGCACTCAAAGTTGATTTGTGATGTGTTTTTTTTTGTTTGTATTTGTATAAGACTTTGTATGAATGCATAGAGTGTTAGTTTAAAAGTGTCACTAAAACATTAGTAAATATATTTACACATCTGTAGTAATCAAGAAATGTAAATTTTTTTTTTTTGTTATTTTGTTGCATGAACTTCACATTTGTGGATAATATACCTTATGTTTTTAAGGTTAGTATTGGAATCCTTAGATTAATAAAATGAAAAATAATTAACAAAGTATTATAGAAATGTTATAATATGAGAGTATTATAAATATAGTTTGTGTACTTAATTTAATAAGTACAACTAAAAAAACTAATATAAATCATGGTATTACTAATTATAAATCAAAGTTGTAAAAATACAACTCTTTATTAACAAAAATTAATCTGGTACAACTGCACAACTGGTACAACTCTTTGTAAAAAAAAAAGTTTTATGACGGTGCACGTTTTCCACGTTGTTTTGCATGTTTTGCACGTTTAATCCCGCCAAAGAGTTGTTCTAGTTGTGCTAGTTTTACCAAATTATTTTTCTGATAAAGAGTTGTACCAGTTGTGCTAGTTGTACTTAAGATAAAAAAATTCAAAGAGTTGTTCTATTTATACTAGTTGTACCTAAGATAATGATGATAAATACATAAATCCAAACCAAATACATAAATCTGAACCAAATACATAAATCTGAGTTTTTGAAAAAGTGAACCAAATACATAAGTATAAGTCTGAACCAATCTTTGAACAAAATATATAAATCTAAACCAAACGCGGTTGTACATCAAAACGAAATACATAAAACCAACACATCACATGCGGACATAAGGATGAGTGCACGATTTAGAAGGATTGAGATTCCTCCTAGGCCTTGGAGTTCGAGCTCGAGCTTGGATTTTCTTTGCTTGTTTGGACTTGTTGGATGATGTGTTGACGTTTTGGCAATTTTTGCCTTTCTTGATTATAGGAGTTTTGGATCCACCTTCTTTATCAACATCACCTACAAAACGGATCAAAACTAGAAACAATCAATCTATCAAAATTCAGACCATAAACACACAATTATTTCTTACCAAATGCAGCCTCTGCAGCAGCCAAGTCATCAACAAACTCTTCCTCAACAGCCTTGTCTGCCGCAGCCCTATCCGTTACATCCTTGTCTGTTGTAGCCTTTTCCACTGCATCCTTACCCTTTGCAGCCTTGTCTGCTGCAGCCTTGTCTGAGGCGGCCTCTTCGTCATCAGCCTTCTCCTCAATACACTTGTCTGATGCAGCCTTGTCTGATGCGGTCTCTTCGTCATCAGCCTTCTCCTCAATACAATTGTCATCAGCCTCCTCGTCCGCAACAGTTTCTGTAGCATAAAAATTCAGCACAATCCACAATCATCAAAGTTTAATAAAAAGGCCATAATCTTCAAAAAATCAACACAGCCCACAATCATCAAAAATTCAACATACCTCGTTCTTTTAAATATCCACGGGTTTCATGCTGCCTATCATAACTACAATCCACAAAGTCTCTCGGATAGTTTAGCTCTTTCACATCATTTTCCACAATTTTCAGTCTTGTGTTTTGATCATCAATCTTCCCATTAACCACTTTAAACCCGTCTGTTATCATTTTCGCGAGCCTCACCAGTTCTGCTTGAATCTCGCCTCCTCCTAATTCTTGCACACGTGAAGTTTCAGCTATCTGATCAGGAACTGGTTCAGCTTGAGTTTTATTCGTTTTAATCCCTCTGGATTCAATATCCTCTTTACATGAATCCTCCCACCATATCTTCCCTTGTTGACGGTATAAGAACCTCGCCCAACCGTCAACAATAGGGTCGTCGTCATGCAAATCATCTTGGAGCTCAACGTCATAACATGAATCACTTAACATGATCCTCTCCATGAGATCGTACTCTTCCATATCATATACCAACATAGTAGAAATCTCCTGCAATACAAATGTAAAAAAAATCAAATCTCAAATCAACTAATATCTGCAATAGAAATGTAACATAAGCTGAATTTTAACCTTTGTATCTCCAAGTTTGTTATAGACTTCATGCAATTAATATCCAGTTGTACCAGTATTCTTGAACTGCCATTTGCACATTCTAGGACAACCGATATCTGCATTTGGTACCTTCTCTCTAAACGCAGTCTTCAAGGCTGAGATACATTCAAACGCCAAGATCTGCACATACATTTTAACCAATTATACCAATAATACTATCCTATCATTCATATTTGCTTGAAAGAGCGGTTTGAATATTACCTCCAAAGGGTTGATGAACCCGGGAAATGTCCAACTCGCTTTCTCCGACACTGATCCTCCGAAATGCTGACACATATGGATAATCTCTTTGATGCAGTGCTCAAAGGTGAAACGTCCCCACGGGAATGTTTCACATGCGACAAGATCATCAACCACCCTGAGAATAAAGTTTTCTATGGGTGCTCCAACCTTTGATTGTCCTTTGATCACACTAGATAAGAAGTACAACACCGCCATCTTCAGCTGATCTTGGCTGCCACGTTTATACTCCATTTTCTCAAGCTTCGCTCCCACTTCTTCAGCTGAAATTTTTTTGTTTCCAAAATGTGTTTGCACAAATGTCATGCTACCCAACTTCTTATAGTTCTCTGGGTAGTAGCTGCAATACATTCCACAAATCATGGCATGTTCTCTGATCGAGTATCGAATCGGAACACCGTTCACTCGAAACCAAACCTGCCTACGTTTGTCTACTTTTAATGTGCGGAGAAGCAACATCCACATCCCCATAACCTTTCTCGTCGAATGGCAAACCATGTGGAATATGTGCTTGAACTGTGGGTGGTTGTAAAACCATTTCTTCTCTGGCGGTTCAAAATTCTTGATGCACTCAATGAATCTATGTTGGAAACACTTTGTTGAAATCTTGCAACCCTTTCCATAATCGGTTGGTTTGAAAAAAGCACCGTGAGGTCGCATTGGCTCTACAACGTCCTCATCAACCTGAAAACAAAAAGAAATCATATTAGTAGTCATACTAGTCGTACAAGTCATACTAGTTTTACTAATCGTACTGTTCAATTTTCATCCCAAATTCAACAAATTAACAAGTATTACCGACTGCGTTGGTGACGGATCTGATGGCAGTGGAGGCGCAGGTGTATTCTCGGGCACTTGTGGTGTATCCGTAAGCAATAAAGACAGAGCATTCAGATTATGCTTCGCCTTCTTTTTCTTGTTCTGACAATCTGAAGAATCAGCCTTTCGCTTAGATTGCATTTTCTTCTTATCTCCTCTCTTACGAGTAACAGGTGCCATTGAGATGTTGAGGATGTTTGTGCTGCAAATTTCAAAGAAAACACACAAAAACAAGTTAGAACCTTATAAACAACAAAATTATTAACAATGGAACTTTTAATAGAAACACACGATAACTTTTCCATTGAAACAAAAGCCATTCAAGTAATGGTGTGTGACTGAATATAGATATTACACAACAAGAAAACTGGGTCATAACCGACGGATTTTCCGACGGAAAATTAACCGTCGGGAATTCCGACAGGGTTCCGATAGATAACCGACGGTAAAATAGTCATCGGAATTGCGTCGGTATATACCGACGGAAACACAAACCGTCGGAAATTTCCTGACAGATTCCCGCCAGGACCCGTAGTCTGTCGATAATCCGTCGGTAAACCGTCGGTTCCTAAAAAACCAGTAGAAGAACAGGCTCGAACACAAGACCTTTGGACAGTTTAACTCAATTCCCAAACCACTGTGATACATTGTGTTATTCGTTTATGTAATTCAACGTTAGTTATATATCTTGAAATTAGTATATTATTTAAAAAAAAAAACAAATTATATTTATGAATCAAATAAAATAAACATAAGTTCATTATTAATTAAAATAAAAACTACATTATTAAATTTTTTAATTGTTATTATTCTGGGAATCGTTCCCGAACCAATCCCCGACGTTCGTCTCCCTCCATTGGTCGACCATGATGTTGCACTCTCCCGCCGGAATCCAAGCCGGTCTTCCTTCACCCCGTTGCCATCGGAGCTTCATCCGCCGCATCTTCGTCTGGAAAATTTCCTTGCTGTCCGGTGAAACTCCTGCCAAACAATGAAGACATTATCCGAAGAGAATGTAAAGTATTCCTAAAAAGGAAAAAATTAGTTGTGTAACTTAAACTTTTAAATTAAAATATTATTTATAAAACAAAAATAACTTACCAGGAAATCAATGAACCATGAAGTTTTTAGGGTCGTCAGGACGTTATAGTACGTCAGATATCTCCCAGACCAGCGATTCTCGATGATGCTGCTGATTACGGACGGGATGACCGTATTGGATCCAAACCAAACGGCCTGATGAGCTTGGCGAGATGGGTCGAGATTTGGCAACGCCTCCCGACCAGGTTCCACGATCATTTGTAGAATGGTCATGCGGGCTTCGGCAGAAAGAAATACGTAATTCATATTTTGTTTTCTTGTTGTACTTTTTGTTGATGGAAAAAGGGAGAAACTCGGTGTATATATATACAAAAAGTTCCGACGGCAAAACCGTCGGAAACCCGTCGGAATCTGGATTTATTTCCGAAGCGACAATTACCTAATCGATGCCTTGGTAAGAGAAGAGCGTAAATTCTCTTTTTTGACCGTTTACCAAATTTCCGACAGATTACCGACAGATTAGGGATTATCCGTCGGTTTTCAGTCTGTTTTCCGACCATCGAGAACCCGTCGGAAACCATTAATATTACCGTTGGGCCGACATAGCCGTTTTGTAGTACTATTGGGCTGACAAAATTTCCGACGGAATACCTACGCTAACGGCTAGTTCCATCGGTTTCCCCTCGGTTTTCCGTCGGTTAATTTCCAATTTTTTTTAAAATTGTTAAACATTGATCAATTTAACCTTGTATCAGTCTAATTAAGCGTTCTCGACGTTTTCAAACTCATAAACTCTAAACCCTAAAACTATACTCTAAACCATCATTAATCTGTCAGTAAAACCAACGGATTAATGACGGATATAGATTATATGCACTAATCTGTCAATAAACAGAAAATTCATAAAACTGCCAATAAGAACCTCCCAAAAATTCATTAAACCGCCAAAGTTTCCGATTATTAACGGAAAACCAACACCTAAATGAAAACTGACGGATTGGGCCGTTGGTTTTCCGTCATCAACCGAAAATAAATGATTTTGGTTCATCTTCTTCCCCATTTCTGCGTTTTCAGCTCTCTCTCTCTCTCTCTCTCTCTCTCTCTCTCTCTCTCTCTCTCTCTCTCTCTCTCTCTCTCTCTCTCTCTCTCTCTCTCTCTCTCTCTCTCTCTCTCTCTCTCTCTCTCTCTCTCTCTCTCTCTCTCTCTCTCTCTCTCTCTTACGAGATCAAAATGTTTTCGTCTAATTATTTCAGATCGTGGATGGACGGACCGAGGGTTTATGAGACGACGGACTTAGTGTATAAACCATATGCACTCGGTATTGTGGAATTGATGACGATGGCTTGCAATCAACCTCATACGTAGAAAACCGGTAAGATGAAATGCCCATGTACTCACTGCCGAAATGTTAGAAATCCTACGATTGGCGAAGTATGGCATCACTTGTATTCAGTTGGGTTTATGGCTGGTTATAAGATTTGGTATCTTCACGGGGAAACATTTGATGGCGCAAGTAGTAGTAGAGAACCTTTTGGTAGTACTAGTACGCGGGAACCTATTGGTAGTACTAGCGAACATTATAATATCGCGGATGAAGATGTTGGTGTAGGTACCGTTCAGATGGTTAATGATGCATTTAGAGAAAATATACAGGAAGTAGGTGAATATCAAATTCCTAGAGTAGAGGAGGAACCTAATGTAGAAATTAGGAGATTTTTCGATATGTTAGATGCATCGAAGCGTCCGCTTTATGATGGTTGCAAAGACGAACATTCGCCATTATCATCTGAAACTAGACTAATGGGAATAAAGACAAACTATAATTTGGCGGAGCCATGTGTGGATGCTTTTTGCGAATTCCTGAAAGATATTCTTCCTGAAGATAACCTTGCCCCATGTTCATACAACGAGGTCGAGAAATTTGTTAAAGGGCTTGGATTACCATATCAGATGATAGATGTGTGCATCGACAACTGTATGATATATTAGCGAGAAGACGAATACCGATTGGAATGCAAGTTCTGTAAGAAACCGCGCTTTGAGGATACAAGGGGAAGAGCTAGGGTTCCATTCAAGAGAATGTGGTATATGCCGTTAACCGATAGGCTGAGGCGCTTATACCAATTGGAGCGAGCTACAGGGGAAATGAGATGGTATGCTGAGCATATAAGAGGAGCAGAGATTGCACATCCGTCTGATGCTGAAGCGTGGCGACATTTTCAGAGTGTACATCCAGATTTTGCATACGATCCACGTAACGTGTACCTCTGATTATGCACATATGGTTTCAACCCGTTTGGAAGGCATGGGAGACCATATTCGTTGTGGCCAGTTATTTTAACTCCTACAACCTACCGCCATCTATGTGTATGCGGCGAGAGTTTCTTTCCCTGTCCGTACTCGTTCCCGGTTCAGAGCATCATAGAAGATCACTTGATGTATTCTTGCAGCCATTGATACATGAGTTGCAAATGTTATGGCTGCCCGGTGTTGTGGCCTCTGATGTCTCATGCAAGGAAAAGTTTTTGATGAGGGCTGCATTAATGTGGACCATAAGCGATTTTCCGGCTTATGGTATGTTATCAGGATGGACAACGCATGGAAGGTTAGCATGTCCTTATTGTCAAGAAAAGACCGATGCATTTCAGCTGAAGAACGGACGCAAATCGTGTTGGTTTGATTGTCATAGGAGATTTCTACCGCAAGATCATCCATACCGGAAAAACACTAAACTTTTTACAAAGAAATGGAAAGTGTTTGATGATCCTATTCTCCAAGACAGTGGGTCGTCTACTTTGGTTTTCTTAGAAGGATTTGGTGCATTAAGAACTCGTGAATGTGGTGGTAAAGGTCATGAGAATGTATACGGAGCTGGTGTAGTCCACAACTGGCACAAGATGAGCATCTTATGGGATTTACCATATTGGAAGGATCAGCTACTAAGGCATAATCTTGATGTCATGCACATTGATAAAAATTTATTTGATAACATCATGAACACTGTTCTCAACGTGCAAGGGAAGACGAAAGATAATGTGAAGTCTAGGCTTGATTTGCTTGAAATTTATAATCGGTCTGAACTTCATATTCAGAAGAACGGTAAACCTCCAATTCCAGCGTATTGGGTAGATCAGAAATCAAAGGTAGAGTTCTTCGACTGGATTACGCGACGAGTTAAATTCCCTGACGGTTACGCATCTAACTTGCGTAATTGTGTGGACACTGATGGGGATAAGTTTATCGGGATGAAGAGTCAATATTTTCATGTGGTGATGCAACGACTACTTCCGTTTGCATTTGCTCATCTCCTCTCCAAAGATGTTCATAAAGCAATTGCCGCGGTAGGTGCTTTTTTTCAGGGATATATGCACGAGATCTCTTACAGCAGACGGGATTCGATGTTTAGAAAAGATATTTCCACTGTCTTTCTTTGATGTTATGGAGCATTTACCCATTCATCTCCCGGGAGAATCTAGGCTAGGTGGTCCGGTACTCACTCAAAACTTAAGCTCTCAATCTCTCATAAAACTCATAAGGTTTACCACAACTTTAGCAACTCTTATATATAGACTATGAATGGTCAAAACCCTAAATTAGATAACTCCTAACTTATTTGATATAATTAGATAACTCCTAATATATCCTTATTGATATCCTAATCTTGATCAAACTTATGATAGGTTCTATCTCAAGCTATCTTTCAAGCTTATCTAACCTTCTCCCTCCTAAGCTTGAAGTCATTTGCCACCAAATCTTGAACACCAGTGAGATCTCTCATCTCCTTGAACTTGATTCTTGCAAACGCCTTTGTCAAGATGTCTGCTCTTTGCTTATTTCAAAGAACATTTTCAACTTCCACTTGACCATTTTCAACACATTCTCTTATAAAGTGATATCTTGTATGTATGTGTTTGCTCCGACCACGAAACACCGGATTTCTTGTAAGGGCAATTGCGGATTGATTATCAATTCGGATAATGACCTTCTCACACGATGATCCAACGATTTCACTTAGTAAGTCTTGAAGCCAAATTGCTTGTCTCCCTGCCATGAACTCGGCTTCACATGATGACAATGCCACTGTTTCTTGTTTTTGTGAACTCCAAGTAATTGGACTCCCACCAAGATAAAACACATGACCTGTTATGCTTTTGCCATCATCTGTAAAGTTGGTCGGTTAAGCGGTAAAGTTGGAAAGCGACAACTGACGACCGAAGAGCACACACACCTTCAAAAATATATTCTAAACAACTGCGAGGAATTATTTGAGTACGAGAGGATGTATAGTTTATTTTGTTTAAAACATTGCATTTATATTTCCTAATAATATTTTTTATGTCCTTAGTGGATTTTTGTAGGTTATACATGGAGTCACTCAAACATCAACATCCTGAATTGACCGAGGAAGAGTGTGAACAGTGGAAAGACACATACTTTTGCGCTTGGTTACAATATTATGTGATTTTTTATCTTCATATCACCCAAAAGCCAATAAATTTGTTCATTTATTAAAACGTTTTACATGTTATCTATTTAGGTGAGAACCGAAGTCAAATATGGTCGCACACCGGAAGATTGGTTAATAGACATACTCAACGGCCTCCCCTACAACACAAAGTCTTATCCACGATATTGCACGAGGGGATATGCTTTCAAAGTGCATAAGGAAGGGTACTCTAGAACAACGGCCGGCCGCAGAGTTTCATCTACATCCGGCGAAGTTGTGTACTACGGTGTTCTTAAAGAAATACTTGAAGTGAAATACATATGAAAGCTCGGCATGAGATGCATGGTTTTTCTGTGTGATTGGTACAACCCTATTATCGGGAAAGGTGTATCAATAGATGAGTTTGGTGTGACGTCTATACATTTGAGTAGAAAGCTGCAAAAATTTATGACCCGTTCATTATTGGATCTCAAGCAGATCAGGTAAATACTTTGGTTTTAACCTTCATGTATTTTTCCTGTTTCGATTATATTTTCATTGCAGTGTATGCTAATTTCACCTATGTAATTTTAGGTGAGTTACATCCTTATCCTCGACTAACATACAAGAACGATCTATGGGTCACAGTTACAAAAATTTACCCGCGAGGAAGAGTTCAAGGGGTTGAACTCCAAGAACCACTACAAACTAGGCAAAGTGATTACATAGCTCCGGTTGAAGAATCCCTTGAGGTTAATCTCGTCATTGATTTTAGTCATTTCGGAAATGTTGTTATCCATTCAGATTCCGAAGAGGAGAGAGGTGAATTTGACGACGACGAAGATTCGATTTCAACTTATTACGATGCAGAAAGTGATTCAGACTAAAGTATATTGGAATATATGTTTTCAAATATTTAAAAACAAAATAATAATTACTACTTTTTGTTCATTTGTTGTAATTTTTATCTTTACTTTACCCATAATTAGAATGAAAGTTACAATCCAGAATAAATTTTTTAGATGTGGATAGATATGCTAGCAATAAGAAATAAAAGTTACAAGGAAACGGTAACGTCACAACTAGCGCAAATGGTCATAACTCTACTTTAATAAAAATTAGCTCACGTGTTCGAGTACTAGCGGAACCATTTTAAAAAAGTTATTTAATAATTTCCGACGGATTGCTATTGCCGTCAGTAATCCGTCGGTAATTTCCGATGGCTATCCGACACGAGAAATTTTTAGGGTTTAGGGTTTCAAACCCTAAACCCTGTAATTGAGAAAACTCTCGGAAGCTAGTAGTAGTGTGTATATTAACATTGATTGACCTTCATAATCAAAAAACCAATGGTATGTTATTTCAGGAATACGATGTTTGACGGATGAAATAACTTCTTAATGTCCAATGTCGTTTATGGATAGAGTGAACGGGTCTTAATAGCAACTAACCGAATATACATTTATTACTACGCAAGTCATTTGATCGCATATATGGTGAATAACATGACATATTCTGCTATAGGGGTTAAATAATTTACAAACCCTAACCCATAAACAAACCCTAAACCTATTATGTTGGTAATCTCTCGGAAATTCCCGACGGATTTCCTACAAAAATCATAATAACCGTCGGAAATCCGTCGGAAACCGGTCAAAGGCTGCAATTACGCAGGCCTATTAACTCTTACTCTTCACTATGCGTTTCATCGAAACGTCTCTTCGGGTAATTTCCGACGGATGCCGTCGGAAAATCAGTCGGAATTTTTTTTATAAAAATGTGACCATTCTTTCCATTTTTCCACAACCTACGACATTACTAAAACTCAAACACTAAACAGAAATGAATTTTGTCTATATGTCCCCTGATAACTGCGCTTCTTATTTGCGGGAAATTCGTAAGCGGGGTCGGGAACATCTTCCCGTTCTTAACCCGTCCCGAGAAAACCGTTCTATTTGGTTCGGTTACCATGCAAGCATTTTGTACGCCATCAGCGAAATCATCGAGAATCACTGGTCGGGGAGTTATGTCACGTACTATGCGGTTCCCGACGACCTTAAAAGCTGCATGGTTCAAACATTTTCTGGTAGGCTGTTACTCGTTTTACTAATTAACTGTAAAGTCGCTTTGATTTTCTAACATTTGTATTATCATGACATGATTAATTTACATTTTATCCTGATAACCTCTTAAACGTTTGGAGGGAATTCCATAAGACCGCTCGGCGAGTTTTCCAGACGAAAATGTCCCGGTTGAAGTCACTATGAGAAACTGGCAAAGATAAACCGGAATGGATTCCTACACGGTCGTGGAGACGTATGATCCGCCAGTAGAGACAGACGGACGCATGAAATTGGTTCGATAACCAGTTCCCGAATTATAATAACTGAACTAAATAAAATGTAGTGCTTTAAATAAAAATGTAACGCTTTGTTTTTCAATTATGAATTATAAAATGTTGGTTTTCAAAAAAAAAAATTGGCTTATATTATTGTAGATGTTATCACAATACAATTAGTAACATATGGCATAATGGTTAAGGTTCCACATACACATTTCACAGGTCTCAGGTTCAAAACCTTCAAATCCCATTTTTATTAACCGACGGATATCCGACGGCATTTAATTATCCCTCGGAAATCCGTCGGATTCTGAATTTTTACAAATTATTTCAATTTTGCGCCCAACCGTTTTCATTTTACCGCCAAATAATTGGACCGCCTAGGAACCGACGGATTTCCGACGGATCATTAATTGCCGTCGGAAATCCGTCGGTTAATAAGATAATTTATTGATTAAACTTCTTCTTCTTCCCCATTTCTCAGCGTTTTCTCTCTCTCTCCACCGCGAAACTCCGCCTTCTCTCTACCTTCCGACGACGATTCCGGCCACCGCTTGACATTTCCGACCGCCAAAATCATGAATAACTTGTAAGCTCCCTTTCTAACCGATCAAAAACGAAAATTTTAGAGTTTTAGGTTGTTAGATGTTTGGATTTAGGTTGCATGTAGTCAATTAGGTGTGTTAGATCTTAATTAGGGTGTTTCTCGGTGATTGTTTTGGATATTTTAGGTTGGTGTGTATAAATGTTTTTTATTTTCAACATTTCAATTTTTATATGAAAGTTAAAAATTTGTTTTTACTTTTAATTTGTTTTTAAAACGTTTTTATAATTTTTAAAAATATTAAAAACGTAATTCACATTATTTGAAAAGTTTTTGTATTTTTAAGTATTTTATTCTAATTACAAAAGCGTTTTTTATTTTTAAAGACTTTAATTAAAGTTTTTAAAATTTAAGGGATTTAAAAACGTTTATTATATATTCGTTTTTTGTATTTTTATGAATTTTTATACTAATTTTGAAAACGTTTTTTTTTTAGTTTTTAAAATTTAAATTAAAGTTTTTCAATTTTTTATGATTTAAAAACGTTCATTATATTTTTTTAAAACTTTTTTCAAAATTTTAGTCTTTTTTAATGATTATGAAAACATTTTTTTAATCTCAAAATTTTAATTAAAGTTTTTTAATTTTTTTTGGATTTATAAACGTTTATTATATATTTTAAAAACGTTTTTATATTTATAAGTATTTTTAGTGATCATAAAAACGGCTTCAATATTTTTTAATAGTTTAATTAGAGTTTTTAAATTTTTTATGAAATAAGAACGTTATTTTCATGTAGTTTAGGGATTACGGAGATTTCGAGGAGTTCTTGTCCCAGACAGATGGATTGTTTCCGGGGACCACTTCTCATCCTCCTGTGGCAACATCTTCTCAGCCTCAGCCTCAGCCTGTTCCGACGGGATTGGCACCTCCGCCCCGATCTCGGTCGACTCAGGTCAGACAGACGCAGTCGGTACCACATCAATAAACCCTATCCGGCAGCAACTCTATGTCCCAGGTCCCGGCTACCCCGGACGACGATGCCCCGGCGACTATTGCACCAGAGATAGAGTTATTGGTCGAGAAGCCAGGACAGGAGACATTGAAACGACTACATCCGGATCCGTTTAACAACCCGGGAACGTATTGGTAAGTTTTTTTTTTACTTTAACAATTATATTTTATAAAATTTGCAAATTAAACGTCTGTTAATTTGATAAAGTTTTGAAATTAACTTGTTTCAGGTTCAACATAACGTCCTCGAAGATCACCAAGTGCATTTTAGGAATGATGTGTAGTATGCTCTGTCATCCGTACCCGCAGTACGCGAAGATGCCCAGATCCGAGCAGCATAACTGGTTTCGAGCATTTGCGGTATGTGTATCTTTATTAGGTTTAAATCAAATTTTTAGTTTTTTTAATCTGTGCTAACGTTAATCTATTTTTTTAAAGCAAGAGTACACTTGGGACAAGAACCATACAACCATCGTGGAGAAGGCTTTCCACAAGAAGGCACGGTCCCACTACACTCACGTCCTCAACGAGTGGAAGCAGAAGTGGGTCGTAGCGGAAGACCCGAAGGGAGTGAACCCAATGCTGCTTGTCGGGTTCATCCGCCACTGGTCCAAGCCCACAACAGCAGCAGATTCTTCGATGCATTACCAGAACCGCAAGAGTGAGAGAAACGGTTTGGGAATGGTGACTCATAACGCGGGAGCAAAAAGCACCGCACAGCGAAAAATTGAATTTGTAAGTATTGTATATAATATGTTCAATAATGTAATAATATGTGGATTCGGTTGACCGTTTTTAAAATGTGCAGAAACAAAGAACATGAAAGGACCCAACTTTTGTTGAGCTAACCGAGGAGAGCCACACTAACAAGTTCACGGGCCAGATCTAGGATCCGCTCGCTCGGAGAATCGTCGAATCAGAAAAGAGGCGGGTTGACGAGGTCCAGACTCAAATGTCCGAGGAAGTCGGTTCAACGGAGGGGGTACCGTCACAAAGGATCAAGAGATCTTTCTTGAGGTAAGTTCGTCTGTTTACTCAAAATTTACGTAGCTCTTGATTACTTGAATTGTTTAACTAATATTTGTTAGTGTAATTTGCAGGAAACACAGCGCAGGAAGGGCCGTGTTTTCGGTTTAGGAAACATGGGGGAAGCCTCGACTCCGCATTCCCGCTTCCGACCTGAGAGCGACGTCTTCGCCGAAGCTCTGCGCGAGAAGGACGTGGAAATTGCAGCTCTGAAGGAGAGCTTTGAAGCTCGGATGTGAGAGGAAAGGGCGGAAAATGAAAGAAAGATGGCGGCGATGCAAACACGGATCATGAACTACATCCGGTTTGGCGGATCTCTTCCAGGAGAAGGATCAGACGGGACTGACCGTGTAGCGGAACCGGGAGTGGGAACGGGAGCATCAGGAACGGGGATGGGTTCGGTTGAGGGGTTGGGAACGGGGCTGGGACCCGGTACGGATCCCAATGTTATGTAATTTTGAAAAATACTTTTATTTAATAAAATTAATAAAAAATTTAAAAATATTTCGTATATAAAATTGTTAAATAAATAATTTATTAGACAATATTTTATATAAAAAATTAAATATAATTATTTTTAGAAATAATAATTTTTAAAAGTTTCTATAACCGTCGGAAAACCGTCAGTCATACCTGTCGGTTTATCGTCGGTAAATAACCATCGGTAAACCGTAGGTAAATAACTGTCGGTTAAATACCGTCGGTAGACCGTCGGTTATGTCCCGTCGGTTATGTCCCGTCGGTTAACTGTCGGTTAGTTCCCGTCGGTTCACCATCGGTTATGTGCCGTCGGTTCACCCTCGGTTATCAACTGTCGGTTCACCCTCGGTTATCAACTGTCGGTTCACCCTCGGTTATCAACCGTCGGTTCACCCTCGGTTATCAACTGTCGGTTCACCCTCGGTTATCAACCATCGGTTCACCGTCGGTTCATAACCGTCGGTAAATAACCATCGGTTTGACGTCGGTTATCTATCTATCGGTACACTGTTGGTTAACCGTCGGTTTATTGATCGTCGATAAGCCGTCGAGAACCCGTCGGAATAAATCCTGTCGGAAAACCGTCGGAAACTATTGACGATTTTTCGACGGATATTTTTTTCCGACGCCATGGAACCGACAGAATTGTCCAGTCGGAATTCCTTCAGAAAACGCCTTTTCCAACGGTATACCGACGGTTATGTCCGTCGGTTCCCGGTTGTTTTCTTGTATTGCTAATATTTGTTTAAATTAACGATGACATCTCTTTCAATAAAGTCAACACCACAAAAAATCTCAATACATCAATATCCAAAACACATGTAACACTATTACACATAACACTTAATATATCACATCCAATATCCAAGTGATTAAAGTTTTGACGACCAGTGTGTCGACGAAAGTGATAGCACATATAGTGAATATGAAGGTGAGTTTGACGAGAAAATTATGGACAAATCGTCGGAACCCCGCCATTATCTCTTCGTGACCTTCTACAGGACGAGCTGTTCGAACCTGACGACAAATGGGTCATGTCTGATTCTTGAAGAAAGGACGATAATTGTCAATTGACACAGAAATCTAAGGATTCCTCAATTTCGAAATCCTAAATCGACACATAATTGGGAAATTTGGGAGAATCCTTCGACAACGATAAATACAGAGGATGGGTCGTGGTTTCATGTGGGTTTACAAACCTTTTTCTCAGGCAAAGTCTTTCATTTTTTCTCACATTTATGAGAACGAAAAATAATTTTTGATTTATGTGGGTAAACGGTTTTAATTAATCGAAAACCGGTTTAATTGTTGATTAGATGGTAAATGATAGGATTTAACGACATTGGGGTTAAAAACATAATTGAAACTTAATATGGGGAAATAAACATACAAACTTCTTAGATGGAGATAATCACGAGTTGCAAGTTACATGTGGTTTTTCCCAAATTTCAATGTTTCGATGGGGCTACAACCTTAGCACCAAACAAATAAGTGTCGATTTGACGGTAAACATTAGGATTTAACGACATTGGGGTTAAAAACATGATTGAAACTTAAAATGTGGGAAAAACATACAAACTTTTTAGATGGGGAAAAATCATGAGTTGCAAGTTACGTGTGGTTTCCACCAAATTTCAAAGTTTTGATAGGGCTACAACCAGAACACCCAAAACTAACATCACCAATAAAAATAATATCCCCATAACACTTGTTCATGATGTGAAAAGAATACACGGATAACGACATATGTTATGTGTAGTAAATTTACATATTAAAATCTGATTTCATTATGTTACAGTACTTGTCCAAGACAGATTTCATTGAGTGTTATATGTAACATCATTATATATTAAAATCTGAGACAATTAGATAGTAAACGAGACAATCAATATTGAGCTTTTTAACTTGATAATCAGGCGGTTATTTATTTCAACAAGGAGCAAGTCTCCAAGCTCTCCAACACGTCAGAGAATCTGCACAAATTGAGCATATCAAAAACAAAAAAAATTTTGCTCTACGTAGAAAATTTTAATAGTCTAGCATATTTGCTTAACTAACGACTATCAACTAATCATATGTAGTGAGGAGATCCCAAATCTAGTTTGAGAGAAGATTTCAGAAAGAAAACTTACGACTGCATGCAAAGAGGAGAAGCAAAGCGATAGATGAGAGCTGGTTGGGATGAAATCGAGTACTTTTAACCTCCGCCGTCGTCGTTATTATCCGTGGCCGTCGTATTTAATTCGATCTATGGAAGGGAAGATTTTAGGGATTTTGACTTTGGGTGGTGACAAACAAAAAGGAACGAAGAAGAGAAGAGACGATGAATAGATTTAGGGATTGGTAAATTCGGGTGGGTTGGATCCATTTAATTTGGATCCGGGTCGGTTTATTTCTTTTGGGTCGTAAATAACTTAAAATTTTATGGTTAAAATAGACATTAGCCACATTTTTAAATTTAAAAAAAAAAAATCAAAATTGGATGGATTTTTTGAGAATTTTTGAAAGAAAAGAGGGCCAAGACATATTAAGGTCCAAAATATTAACAGCCAGCCGCCGGTAAAGCTGACGGCCGGAGAAACCAAGATCGATTAACGAAAAACTGTTTTAGAGAGAAGATGGAGAAACTAAGAGAGAGAAACTGTTTTTTGTATTTTTTTATCTTAATAATATTAAATTTTTGCTTTACCCCTAATCAATACATTATTTTGTTTAATATGAGTAGTTAATAAACTAAAATAATAAAAAATGAAAATTTTATCATAAAATTTGTATCCAAAAACAAATAATAAGTTTTATGTACAATCAATTATTTTTTTCAATCAGACAATGACATTCTATAAAACTCGGCCAATCAATTAAATACAAATCCGTAGTGTTTTTTTTTGAGGGTAGTGATTTAGAACAAAGAAAGAAAATTGCAGAAGCAATAGCTGCTAAATGGGCTGATCCAGTAAGTTGTCTTGTAATTTGATCAAATCAACTTTGTGGTGATGTTTTTCTTTGGCCATATTTTAACTTCTCTTGTCAGTCTTACTGTGAAAGGGTTTGCTCTGGCTTGGCAAAATATCATGGTATACCTGATGGTGCCGAGAGGCGTCGTAGAAGACCAAGTGGGAATGCAGAGAAAATGTAACAAGTAAACTTTTTCTTGTCAGGCTTTTGATCTCTGAAGCTGAGAAAGCTGCGAAAGTCCTTGAGATTGCTGCTATGAAAAGTCCAGTTGCTCAGGCATCTTTGTTAGAGAGTAAAAAGCTTATAGCAGAAGCAACACAACTGATTGAATCTATAGAAATGAGACAGGTAGCTTCAGATTGTCTTGTCTCACCTCAGCCTAATAATAGTCTTCTGGAGGTTGGCAGTGAATCCGAGACCGAAGATTCAAACGAGCAAGAACAACCAGGAGAGATAAACGGAACACACACGTTGCCCATCAACGGAGAGAGTCTTCACTTCAACTTGAGATGTAGAGATTTGCCGACATTCAACATAGAAGGTACCACAATGCGGATGATTCCGCAGCCAAACGGGACCATAGTTCATCCACCACCAGAGTCTAATGGAGCCATCAAATTTTCTGACAGTCCTCGTCTCCCAAATGGCTCTAACGTTTGCCACGGAATGGAAGAAAAGGCAGAATCTTTGGAATCAGGAAATGTAACCAAGAAGTGGGTTCGTGGAAGGTTTTGTTGGAGTCAAGATTAGCACTTTCCTAAGAAGGCCTATTAATGAGTTTAGGTCGGCCCAGAATGGAAAGTCGGTAATAAAAGCTCAAGGCGGTAAAACTTAGGTTAAACCGAACTAGGGATGACCGGCTTACATTAGGGTTTGGAAGGCGTTAAGATGAAGGCGCCGCGCGACGACATCAACAACTCGGAAATATTCCATATAAAGATGAAGGCGAGATTCTAGGAAATATTTCATATTTATCCTGTATTTCCTTATATGATAAACCGACTTATAATCCTATATAAGGAGACTCAATAACATTCAATAAGATACGCTTTTCTTAATATTTTTTAGCCAGAGACTTTAGCGAACCAACTTTAACCTAATTTCTCTCCGGCGACTTTCGACTTCTTTTTGCCGACTTCCATCTCGGATAACCGGCATTCAAACCCTAATTTCCGCAATCTCACCGTGTTCCTAAATTCTTAATTTAGAATCCCCAATTTACAAACCCTAAAATTCTTGCTATCTTTAGATACGCGGAATTAAGATCTTACAATTGGCGCCGACTGTGGGGATTTCTAAGAGAAATTTCTGAACGAGATGTCGGGAAACCGTAAGGAAATCGATCCAGAAAACCCTAGGGTTGAACTAAGCGATCATGAAGAAAGTGATTACGACCAAAGTGATCACGAAGACGATACGGCGAAAGATGGCCAGCAGCCGCGCGACGCCGCTAAGCCAAAGAAAGCTCGGGATGACGGTAAACATGCCCCGTCACTCAGCGAAACAGCAGCTCAAATCGAGCAAGACAAAGTCTTAGCTACTCTGATGGCCAAGATCGAGTCGCAGAACGACTTGATCAAAACGTTCTCTGAAAGAATCGATCTACTGCAAACAAAACAAGCAAGCAGTCCAGAAAGTCCAAGAGAGAGGTGCCTCCAAAGGTGAAAGACAAAGTCGCCAGAAGACTAGTCTATGATACATCCGAGGAGAGCCACCATGAACAAAGCCGAAGTAGCGAATCCAGAAGCAACTCACGCAATAAAGAGGATACTCGCGGACGAAGCTCGCATCGGAAGGAAGGGTCTGAAGAACCCAAACGGAGCGGAAGTCGGAAGCAGGACGACTGGAGAGATGAGAGGTATTCACCCGATAAAGATGAGCGCACCAATCACCAGACACAGGGCATGCATCACAGACGAAATTTGCAATATGAGAATGACTCGCACCGTGACAACTATCGCCATGAGCGAAGTATGTCGCGCGAGAAAATTCATGGAGCATCTATTCGCGGAGCAAGTCGTAACCATGTCGAGAAAAAGCTGACTGAGCTCAGAGACACGCTAAAAGAACTAAAAGGGGAAGTCCATGGCGTTAAGGGGTCCGCACCTTAAATCGACCGAATCATCGAGGAGACTCGGAGGACACCCTTCACCTCGCGCATCACAAACACGTACATCAGGCAGAGGGAGAAGCTCAGGTTGCCGATGTACGACGGCACAAAAGATCCAGCGACCCATCTTACAACGTTCAAAATCATGGCGGCAAAGGCGCGGTTTTCATCAAGCGAGGAGCGTGACATCGGTTTCTGCCAACTGTTCACCGAAACCCTGGAAGGGGACGCGTTAAACTGGTTCTCCCGACTCCCGTCCAAATAGATTGACAATTTCTCCGACCTCACATGGGCATTTGTAAGGCATCACTTCGCCTACATACGCAAAGACACGTCGCTAAGCGCACTGATGTCCATGACACAAGAAAAGAAGGAAACTCTGAAGGACTTCGTAGAAAGGTTCAGAGCAGTGATGACGCGAGCGGAGGCACCGGATAAGTTCACTATAGCCGCCTTGACAAATGCCGTCTGGCACGAGTCACCCTTTTATCAGGATCTAGTCGTCAACCCGCCACTGACCATCGAAGATGCACTCCATCGAGCAAAAAAATTCGTGGAATTGGAAGAGAAAAAGGTCGCATTAGCAAAGAGATTCGGTTCCGGCAAACAAGCAGATAAGAAGGAAGAGAGGGAACCTAGATAGCATTACGACAAAGGGGCCAAAACAATGGTTGTCGATAGTTCTGATAAATCCCGGTCATCAAAACCGTGGAATAAACGGAATAAAGAAGCAAAGGGGAAGCCGCAACAAGAAAATTCCGCTACAGGGGATAAGTACTGCGAGTACCATCAAGCTACGTCGCACGACACGACTGAATGTCGGAACCTCAGAAATGCGCTCTATTCCCGACTTTCGGATGAAGAGATCAAGGCGGCCATTGAAAGACAGAAAAAGGAAGAATTGGGGCAACAGAAGGAAGACAAAGCCGGCGGGCAAGCTCCCAAGCAGGATAAGCCACCACGGCGTATCAAAAGCATAGCTTTGAAACGCAACCGAGAAGAAGAGGACGGAGAGGATGAAGAGGAAACTCCCAAAACCGTCCAAAGAATCAACATGATCATGGGCGGTCTAATCTCCGTGAATGATTCGGTTCGGTCGATAAAAGTCTATGAACGCCTTGCATTAGCCGCGCAAAAGGCACCGCAGCCGATCCTGTCAGATGACCCTCCCGTCACCTTTACTGACCAAGATCTCTATGGAACTCACTACTGTTGGAATTATGTCCGGTAATCTCTGTACTGTCTCTAGAAAGTAAGAGTATGTCAATGATCAGACATAAGTCATATAATACTGGGGGTCATGATGGCTTGCTAGAGTCCGCTCATGATCTATAAGTCTTGGATTTATTGCCTTTATTATATGATCCCATATGGGTCACACGCCTAAGCTAACAGGAAACTATGAGGGAACGGTTTAGCAGAAGTACGGTAAAAGTGCTAGGCATTTACTGTAAAGAGATTAAAGGGCCTGATTAAATCTAAGGGATTTAATCAGACTGGGAATTGGGCCTAAAAAGCCCAACAGAACTAGACAAGGGTTTTATGACTAAAACCTGACCTAGCTCTCTTTTCTCTCTAACACTCTGCGCCTCTCTCTCTCTCTCTGCGCCACCCTCTCTCTGGTCTAGCAGCCTTCTTCCTGTTAGTGTGCGTGTGTGAGCCTTTGGAGGAACAACCTCTTGGTGGTTCTGCTGATCTCTGACTCATACCTGATTCTTCCGCTGCATAACAAGGTATTAGGTGAGATCCCTTATGATTCTATCAAGAGAACCTAGATCCAATCTGTTTAGTAGAGTTTAATCTGACAGAATTAAACCAGGACAAACACTAAACGATCCTTCAGTGGTATCAGAGCCATTGGTTCTATTAGGATTTCTTGTTAGAATCATGTTTAGGTTGTTTAGAAGTGTTTGAATCAATCTTTGCTTGAAATTGATAAGAAAACACTTAAGAAACAAAAGAATTAAAACCTAAAACCCTTAATCGAAACCGCATGAACCAATCCAATGGATTGGTATGCGTCGGAGTATTGATCATGGATCACACGTCCGGATCGGTACATGACGTACGGACCGATCATGGATCGCGTTGCGTCGTCGGTCCGATCGGAGTTAAGGCGCGAGATCGGCCGAGCGGATCGCATGGATCGACTGCGATAGCGTCCCGCTCTCGACCCGAGCTCGTCCCGATCGCGTGATGCATGCGGCTGTCCCGATCGCGTCCCGTCCCGTCCCGCTCTCGTCCCGATCGCACGACCCGACCATGCCCGATCGTGTGAAGCATGAGCTGTCCGGATCGATGGTCACACTTGGCCGGTTCGTTTTTGGTTTGAGGTTCGGTTTAAAATAATTAAAAATCTAATCGTTACGGTTTACAGACTTAATAATATTTATTAAATCTGGTTAAACCGTGATAAGAAATCCAATGTCGAAATTAAATTGGATTTAGTGCCTAAACTAGTGGTTTTCTAATTTGATTTGGTTGGACCAAATAAATTGAGAAAATCCGGTTTAGTAAATAACCGGTTAACAATTGTGGTTATCGTAGTAATTAATCTTGGTTAGACCAATTTTAATGAACCAGACCGGTTATGTCATTTAATTGGGCAATTGGGTTATGTCTTGGACATAGACCAATTCTTGGGCCTTGGGCCAAGAAGTTAAAACAATTGGGCCAGTTATTTGAGTCTCTTCTTCAGATTTATTTTAAAATTCATTTAATAATTAAAATTTGATTTTAAATTAATCAGTTTCCAAAATTTCAAATTAGAAAGTTTCTTAGAATAGAAGTTTCTAGATTTGCATGTTTTGGATATTTAGGGAATTTCTATAGTTAGAAAGTTTCCATATTTAGGAAGTTTCCAATTATAAAAGTTTCCAAAAACAGTAGGTTTCCAAAAATGGAAAGTTTCCAAAAAATAGTAATCTTCTATTTTGGAATGAAATTTTAAGAAAACCTATAAACCTCAAATAATATCAAGCGTTGGATGTCTTGTCCAGTCTATGTCAGCTGTTGAAACCCATTCAATCGTACACATGGCCTTACAGTGTGAGGGTGTCTATCTTTTGCGTGGGTAAGACAGTTTGTGATTCATTAATGTTATTGGGAGTCCCAGACATTAGTGATTACATGACTGTATAGTCTGGTTTTCTTGACTAGGCCATCGGGAGTCCCGGGCCTTGAGACATCAGAGTGGATTGGGCCTCGGGCCCAGATTCACAACCAAGAGTTATATCACGGATATAATTAGCCGAAATAGGGCTTACCGATATAAGCTAAGGTTGGGTGACGGCCAGTGGCCCACTTTGATCTTAGTCATATGTGGATCTTGGAATCATTATATTCTTTTGAGGGTAACTAATGTTATTGAATATAATGCGAGTTTACTTATATTGAACATATTAACTAAAATCCTTTTATCTTAAATTTCAGTTATGACTAGCACAAACAATCAAAACACTTTCTCGATCCGGTCTGTCCTTGAGAAGGACAAACTGAACGGATCAAATTTCTTGACTTGGTCGCGGAACCTGAGGCTAGTCCTCAGGCAGGAGAGAAAGGACTATGTCCTTGAGAAAGCTCTCCCCGTGAGGATCGGGTCCAATGCTTCTCATGCAGTATATAATGCTTGGAATAAGCATTATAATGATGCGGTAGATGTGCGTGGTCTGATATTGGCTACCATGGACTCAGATTTGCTGAAGCAATATGAGAACATGGAGTCGCCAATAGAGATGATCAGCAGCCTGAAATTGAAATTTCAGGAGCAGATAAGAGTGGAGAGATACCAGTTGGTTAAGTCTCTCACTATCTGCAAGCTACCAAATGATCATCCAGTGAGTCCTCATGTCAGTAAAATGATGGGTTACATTGATAACCTGAGGAAACTGGATTATCCAGTTAGCCAAGAATTGGCAACTGAGATCATTCTGCAGTCACTGCCGTCAAGCTATGATAAGTTCAGAAGGAACTATATCAAGAAAGGCTTAACGAAGACGCTGACTGAACTGCATGATATGCTCAAGACAGTTGAGCCAAACGTGAAGAGTACCCTGTATAATCTCAAAAAGGAGAAGGGTAGGTTTACTAAACCTAATGCTGACAAGGGTGAAGACAAATTTGTCCAGATTTTGAATCATGGCAAGTGTGTGTCTTCTGAGCCCGAGTCAGATACCTCTTACGTTGGTAAGTGCTGCTACTGTAAAGAGACTGGGCATTGGAAGAGAGATTGCATTAAATTCATGGAAGATAATGAGGAGTTGAAGTTGATGTATGAGACTACTTCCTCAGGTATTCATGTTGTTACTTCAAGTTCTACCTTATAGGTATTGGATACTAGTTGTGGCACTGATATTTGTTATAATATGCAGAGCCTAAGCAACAGTAGAACGTTGAAGGAAGGACAAATGGAACTGCATGTCTGGAAGGAGCTATGGATGCTGCCTCAGCACTAGGGTTTTCACTTGTAGATGCCTTTGAGGCTTGGCTTTGTATTAAGTAATTGCTACAATGTACCTGCTTTAAGCAGAGTTGTCTTTCATTTTCTTGTAAGAATTTGAATGTTTTTCATTTTGATAAAAGACAAGTTTTGTTCTTTTGATCTTAATGAATTATTAATTGTAGCACCCTATTCAAGGAATGGGTTTTATATCTTAAACCAAAGAGTGCCTAAATGTAACATAAATACCGAATTGGTTTAAATCTGATGAATTAAACCTGATTTTTCTTGGCGTAAATGTCTTGGTCACATAGAGTGAGTCGGATTCAGAAATCCCATAGTTATGGATTTTTGGGCTCATTTGATTGGATATCTTATGAGACTTGAATTCTGCTTACTGGACCAAAAGACAAAGGGCCCATCTTAGCCGAGCTAGAGAAAGGCCCAAAGGCTTATTGGACCTTGAACATACTCATGTATGTGGCCCGTTGAGCAGTAATGCCAGAGAAAATTTCCTGTACTTCATTATATTTACTGATTACTTCAGTGAGTATGACTGTGTTCATTTGATGAGACACGAGTCGGAATTCTTTGAAATGGTCGAAAGAGTTCCAGAATGAGGTATGGAATCTGAGTGACAGAAGTATTGAGACTCTGGATTAGATCACGAGTGAGAATACTTAAGTCATTGATGGTGTGATCATCTGAATGAGTGTGAAGTAGTTTCACAGCTCATTTCTCCTGAAAACCTTGAGGTGTTTCTGTGAGAAAGAATCAGATCTTATTAGAAAAGATTAAAGATGAATCACACGAATCTTCCATGATATTCTTTAAGAATAACGCTCTAGACATATCTAAGTTCACGCTGAAATAGTTCCACCAATATCAGTTGAAAGACACCACATAAATGTGGATTGGAAATGATCCAAATTCGTCTTTACTGAGTATTTGTAGTTGTGCTACTTCGCTGGTTGTCCTAGGGAAACCAAGGCTTGTTACTTTTACGTCCATTCCGAATACGAAGTTAGGTTGTTCGGAATTCTGTTTTCTAAAAGGGAAGTTACTTTCCAAGAAGAACAGTGGGAGTAAAAGTATAACTCGAAGAAATTCGAGAAATACAGGAGGCTGCTCAACCTGTTGAGGGAGAGCAGCGGATGGATTTACAGATTTCTGTAGAATCTACACCTGTAGAGCCTGAAGTTCGCAGATCTGAATGAATCCGTCACTAATCCGAGAGTGATTTCTCGTGATTAGTTGCCATGATCTGATGATCATTGAAAGTGACGAACCTGCGAAATTCACAGAAGCGAAAGTGAGCCCGGACTCCGAAAAATTACACTGTATGTAAGTTAGCTTCATCGATCCATTCATGGATAGAAGCAAAACATATCGGAGTTGGAATCTTCGTTCTGTTGAAGTAGTCAAGGTTTTGACTTGAACAGGAACGAGATGGAACTGTGCGTTTACTAATAGATAAGTGGGAGCGATGTTGCATTTCTCATAGTGTATGTCGAAGACATACTGATTCTCGAAAATAACGTTCCAATGCTGCAGTCGGTAAAGGACTGGCTTGGGAGTTGGTTTTATGATTGACATGGGTAAAACCACGTATGTTCTTGGATTTTGGATCTAAAGATAGAGATCCAAAAAAGCTGATAGGACAAAGTCAGGATTCTTATATTGACAAAGTCCTACACGTTTTCAGCATTCCAAGAAGGGTTTTATGCCAATGTCACATGGCATTACGTTAAGCAAGAAACAGTGTCCTACGATATCTGCTGAGCTTGAATGCATGGATGAGATTCCATATGCATCGGCAATTGGATCTATCATGTATGCCATGACACGTACTTGTTTTGATGTTGCTTTAATGTTAAGCAAGACAAGTAAAGACCAGTCAAATCCAGTAAAGAATAACTGGATAGACGTAATGAATATCCTCAAGTATTCGGAAAATACTTAGGATAAGTTCTTGATCTACGGAGAAAGTGAGGTGCTACAAGTCGATAGAGTCTGAAAGGCAAGTTTCCAACAGACAAAGATGATTTCCGGTCACAGTCCGGTTATATCTTGTGTCTGTCTGGCGGTGCAAGGCACTGTTGCTGACTCCATGACTTAAGCTGAACATTTCGCAGCTTGGAAAGCGGCGAAAGAGGTTGTTTGGAAAGAAGAGTTCATCACTAAACTTGATGTGATTCCCAGCATAGATGAGGCTAGCTGCACATCAGAGGTCCAAACACCTTGAGGGTAGGTATAACCTATTCCGTGAGATAAATGACAGAAGTGTTAAGTAGATCAGCAAGTTTCAACGAATGAGAACGTTGCTAATCTATTAACGAAGCCACTCCTTAGGCCTAAGCACGAGTCGCGGACTGTAGCTGTAGGATAAGTGAAATTAAGATGTAGTCTTAATTTCAGTGGGAGTTTGTAAAGGGCTTTATTTAGTTGTTTTGAAAGGTTCATTTAATCATAATATTTTATGTTTATGAAATTTATTATTTCAAGATTATTTTAACTGTGATGAAGTAATCGTTCCAAAATGATATAAACCATTTTATAGGTCATCGAAGTAAGTGACTTGATCTTGAGTCATCAAAGTCATTTAGATTGATCATGAGACCCTATATTTGATAGATGGCTTATATCATCCTGTCCCTAGTCGAAGGTTGTTGAAATTGGAACACCAACAACCGCGTGAGACTAGATTGGTATGTGACTTATGACAAAGTCTCAGGATATCATAGATGCACGACATCAAAGTCAGTACATAGGTGTATGTTGGGGTACATACGACCGGACAAGACCCGCTTATAAGAACTCTTCAGGATATTTATATCTGTGTCATAAGAGATTCTTACTACGACTATAGAGTATAGTCCTTAGACCTGAGTTCGCATGCATGTGACTGCACATCAACTGATGCGCTTTGATCATTGTCTAACGCTGTCGTTAAGCGATAGTTATAAGGACCTTGTTTGGGTGTATTATGAAATGAGTAGTTTACAGTGATGGAACAAGAAGGGATTTGTCCCTCCAATATAAATGGAGTGAATATCTCTAGGCCAATCGGAGATTTGAATACTGGAAAATGCATGGCCATGCTCAAACGGACTGTCCCGAGTCGTTTGGATTGTCAGTATCAAATCAGAGTCCGATGAACATGATTAGGCTTTATAAGGATGACACTCATCTTGCCTTATGACTAATCGAGATATTGAGACAAAAGGAATATGAATACAGAGATTCCAGTACAAGTGGGAGATTGTTGGAATTATGTCCGGTAATCTCTGTACTGTCTCTAGAAAGTAAGAGTATGTCAATGATCAGACATAAGTCATATAATACTGGGGGTCATGATGGCTTGCTAGAGTCCGCTCATGATCTATAAGTCTTGGATTTATTGCCTTTATTATATGATCCCATATGGGTCACACGCCTAAGCTAACAGGAAACTATGAGGGAACGGTTTAGCAGAAGTACGGTAAAAGTGCTAGGCATTTACTGTAAAGAGATTAAAGTGCCTGATTAAATCTAAGGGATTTAATCAGACTGGGAATTGGGCCTAAAAAGCCCAACAGAACTAGACAAGGGTTTTATGACTAAAACTTGACCTAGCTCTCTTTTCTCTCTAACACTCTGCGCCTCTCTCTCTCTCTCTGCGCCACCCTCTCTCTGGTCTAGCAGCCTTCTTCCTGTTAGTGTGCGTGTGTGAGCCTTTGGAGGAACAACCTCTTGGTGGTTCTGCTGATCTCTGACTCATACCTGATTCTTCCGCTGCATAACAAGGTATTAGGTGAGATCCCTTATGATTCTATCAAGAGAACCTAGATCCAATCTGTTTAGTAGAGTTTAATCTGACAGAATTAAACCAGGACAAACACTAAACGATCCTTCAACTACCCCCACAACGACCCGCTGGTGGTAGAGTTATTAATCGGAAGCTGCCAAGTATCTCGGATACTAGTAGATACCGGGAGCTCAATAGACTTGATTTTCCTAGATACACTCAAAAAGATGGAAATCAAAGAGGAGGATATCAAGCAGAAGGCTAAGCCGCTCACCGGGTTCACAAGCGAAACGACTTACACAATTGGCACGATTAAGTTGCCGGTTTACGCAGGAGGAGTTAACAGATTGGTGAGGTTTCATGTCATTGACAAACCAACCATCTATAACGTCATCCTCGGTACTCCGTGGTTATACAGTATGAAGGTGGTATCCTCGACGTATCACCAATGTCTGAAATTCCCAACACCTAAGGGGATTCAAACAGTCAAGGGATGCCAAAGCGCGAGCCGGTCGTGTTTCGCAAGAGAGCAGAGGATCAGAGTGCCTTCGTGCATGATCAACACGGAACACGGGAGAAAAGGACCCGAGAAAGAACTAATCCAACAAGTCATCATCGACGACTCCGATGCAAGCAAGTGTGTAGGGATAGGCGCGGAACTCCCAGACGACATCAAGAAGGACCTGATCGCCTTCCTACAGCAAAATGTTACAACGTTTGCGTGGACAATAAAGGACATGAAAGGCATCAATCCGACCATCACAACCCACGAACTCAATGTCGACCCGACTTATAAACCAGTTAAGCAGAAGAGGCGAAAGCTCGGTCCTGAAAGGGCTAAAGCAGTCAACGATGAGGTAGAAAAATTACTTGAAGCCGGTTCAATCCAGGAAGTAAAATATCCTGATTGGTTTGCTAATCCAGTAGTCGTAAAAAAGAAGAACGGGAGGTGCAGAGTATGTGTCGATTTCACAGATCTCAATAAAGCCTGCCCAAAGGATAGTTTCCCTCTGCCACATATCGACCGACTTGTCGAAGCAACAGCCGGAAACGAATTGCTATCATTCATGGATGCGTTTTCAGGATATAATCAAATCCTCATGAACCCGGACGACAGATAAAAGACGGCGTTCATCACAGAACGCGGTACGTATTGCTATAAGGTTATGCCCTTTGGTCTCAAAAACGCCGGCGCCACCTACCAGCGGCTGGTCAATCGGATGTTTGCAGGCCAACTCGGCACCACAATGGAGGTTTATATCGACGACATGTTGGTCAAATCATTGATGGCCTCTCAACATGTCGGCCATCTAAAGTAATGTTTCAACATCCTTAACCGGTACGGAATGAAGCTCAATCCAACCAAGTGTACGTTCAGAGTAACATCAGGAGAGTTCCTTGGGTACGTGGTGACTCAGAGAGGAATAGAAGCTAATCCAAAACAGATCACGGCCATAATCGACTTGCCATCTCCCAGGAACACACGAGAGGTACATCGCCTCACTGGCCGCATAGCCGCCTTGAACAGATTCATATCCCGGTCAACGGATAAGTGTCTGCCTTTTTACGAGCTCCTAAGGGGAAACAAAAGATTCGTGTGGGATGATAAGTGTCAGGAGGCATTCATACAGCTCAAGGATTACTTGTCAAACCCGCCGATATTGTCTAAACCAGAAAACGGTGAGACACTATTGCTATACATCACCGTCTCAACAACGGCAGTCAATGGCGTATTAGTTCGGGAAGACCGAGGGGAACAGAAGCCGATCTTCTACGTAAGCAAAACAATGAACGGAGCTGAGACCAGATATCCCGTAATGGAGAAACTGGCCTTCGCAGTCGTCATCTCTGCACGAAAGCTACGACCCTATTTTCAATTGCATCCAATTGCTGTATTAAGTAGCTAGCCTCTTCGGACAATCTTGCATAGCCCAGGACAGTCTGGTCGCCTGGCCAAATGGGCGATAGAGCTAAGCGAGTACGACATCGAATACAGAAACAGGACAACCGCCAAGTCGGAGGTAATAGCTGATTTCCTTGTCGAATTATCACCTGAATTGGATGTCGGTATCGAGATAGAAGACAAAAATTGGAAGCTGTTCGTCGACGGGGCTTCATCGAAAAAGGAGCCGGTATAGGGATACGACTCATATCACCAACCGGCGAAATATTAGACAAGTCATTCAAGTTGGGTTTCACGGCATCCAACAACACAGCTGAGTATGAAGCTCTGTTAGCCGGCCTCAGACTAGCCAGAGAAATCGGAGTACGACATCTCTTGGCCCACTGCGATTCCATGCTTGTAGCAAACCAAATCATTGGAGACTATGAAGCTAAGAACGAGCGGATGGAGGCTTACCGAAAGATGGCATTAGAGCTCACCAGCTCCCTCGAATTCTTTGACATTATCCAGATACCAAGGAAAGAAAATGCCCCAGCAGACGCACTCGCGTCGCTGGCATCAAATCCCGATCTCTGTCGGCGGATCCCGGTAGAAACGATCCACGAACCAAGCATCCCGCCTCCCGAAAGTGATCAAGAAGAACCTGACGAAACGATCCAGAATGGCGAGGACGATATGTGCTGTAACATCCAGGCAAAGAACACCGACCTCATAACTTTCCTAACTGACGACAATGAGGATTGGCGACTTCCAATAAGAGCATACTTGACAGAAGGAAAGCTCCCAGAAGACAAATGGGAAGCGCGACGACTTAAAGTCAAGAGTGCACGATACACTATACATAACGGTATTCTTTATAAATACTCGGCTAATAAAATCCTCCTCAGATGCATACACGGAGACGAAGTAAGTCGAGTCCTCGAAGAGACGCACTCTGGAGAATGCGGCAACCACTCCGGAGGCAGGTCTCTCGCCCTCAAAATCAAGCTGAACGGTCACTATTGGCCGACTATGATAGCCGATTGCGAGGCTTATTCCAACAAGTGCGAAAAGTGTCAGCGTCATGCACCATTCATACATCGGCCTACAGAACTGCTTACGACTTCAACCGCGGCTTATCCATTCATGAGATGGGCGATGGATATCGTGGGACCATTTCCATTGTCCAATCAAAGACGTTTCCTACTCATCATGACCGACTACTTCACAAAATGGGTAGAGGCCAAGGCTTACGTCGCGATCCACGATGTCCAGGTCCAAAATTTCGTTTGGAAATACATAATATGTCGTTTGGGTTGCCTTACGAGATCGTCACAGACAACGGATCGCAATTCACCTCAAAGGTATTCGAAGGGTTTTGCAAGAAGTGGGATATACGTCTTAGCAAATCGACACCAAGGTATCCTCAGGGAAACGGACAAGCCGAAGCTACGAATAAAACCATCATTGCCGGCATCAAAAAGCGCCTTGAGAGCAAAAAAGGAGTCTGGGCAGACGAGCTAGACGGTGTCCTCTGGTCGCATAAAACGACCCCCCGCAGCGCGACGGGAGCCACCCCATTCTCCCTAGCTTTTGGAGTAGAAGCAATGGTACCAGCAGAAGCTATCATTTATACTCTTCGCCGGTCTCTCATGCCGCACCACACCGAGATCAATGAAAAAATGCTAATCCAAGCTCTTGACACTTTAGAAGAAGAGCGGGACCGAGCCCTACTCAGAATTCAAAACTACCAACAGCTCGCAGCTCGGTACTACAACCAGAAAGTCAAGGAGCGACACTTTCAAGTCGGTGACTACGTCCTCCGAAAAGTCTATGAAAACACTAAAGAATGGAGAGCAGGCAAACTCGGGGCGAAATGGGAAGGACCCTACAAAGTCACGAAAGTCGTCAAGCCAAGAGTCTACGAGCTTGAGTCAATGAAAGGCAAAGCTTTACCGCGTTCCTGGAATTCGGCGAGCCTGAAAAAGTATTTCTAAGGCGGCAGGACTGGCCAAGCGACTTGATTAGTCTAAAAAAAAAAAATGTACTGTGAACTACGAGCGACTTGATTCTTCCTCGGAAGATACGTAGGCAGCCATCATCGGCACAGTCGCAAATCTAATAAAATTTCTATTTTTAAGTATATACCGCCTTGAAAGCTCATCGAAAAGCCAAAATCAGGTCAGTCCTTTTATTTAAAAATTTCTTGAACACTAACAATAGCCGGGAATTAACCCGCAAACCTAAGACGAGTTTACATAGCCCGCAAAAGACGAGCTCCTTAGTTCGCAAAAGCCGAGCTCCTTAGTTCGCGAAAGACGAGCAAAGACTCGCAAAAAGACGAGCAAAGACTCGCACTATTAGCATCATGCCTCCTGGCCAGGGGCGTGGTCTTCCTTACGCACGAGGTGCACATCGTGGTAAGGAAAAGCCGGGATCCGTCCCGCAAATTCTTCGCGGTAGGAGATAACAAATAAGTCGAGCACAAAAGACTCGCACATTCTCCCGCCCTTAGGATGAAGCCGAGCGTCTATAAGTCTCGCAAACCGCCTTATGGCAAGAGTCGCTAAATTGTTTAAGCTTGGACAACGAGTTTAAGAACCGACTAAAACTCAGAGCAAGCTTAAAACAAGATTAGTACGACTCAATACAAACTGAAGTCGCTATCTGATTAAACCTGTCAAAGACGAGTTTAAAACAAGAATAGTCCGACTCAATTAAAGTCGCTATCTGATTAAACCTGTCAAAGACGAGTTTAAAACAAGAATAGTCCGACTCAGTTAAAGTCGCTATCTGATTAAACCTGTCAAAGACGAGTTTAAAACAAGAATAGTCCGACTCAGTTAAAGTCGCTATCTGATTAAACCTGTCAAAGACGAGTTTAAAACAAGAATAGTACGACTCAGTTAAAATCGCTATCTGATTAAACCTGTCAAAGACGAGTTTAAAACAAGAATAGTCCGACTCAGTTAAAGTCGCTACTTGCTTTAATTAGTACAGTAGCGCAAATTTAGTGATAAAAGTCGCTACAAGTTTAAATACAGTGGCACGACTTGGTCACTATATTCCAATCATTACTTAAAGTTTGATAAAAGCTTCGAAATAAAGATAGAATGATTTAAATCACTATCGGGCTTAAAGCAAATTTAATATGATTAAACCAAAAGGATGAAAGTTTACAAAGAGTTATTACAAAGCCGATACAAATAAATTATTAAACAGCCCCTACTGATGACTAAGGCTCGTTAATCCCCTCGGTACTATCCTTCTCCACCCGGTCATGCACCTTAGGAATGACATCTATAGTTGCGATCTCCGAACGGACAGACTGGACGAGATCGGCAGGAACCGCCTCCGGAATTATTCCGCAATTGGTTCCGAATTGGTCGACATGCTGCGGGACAGGAGGAGGAGAGTCATGAGAACGGTTAAGGAGAGGATGATGAATTGGCGAGAGGACAAACATAAGCTCCTCTTTCGTTACAACGTTCATGTCATCTAACTCCGCGTTCGCAGCGACCTCTGTAACATCCCCGAACCGGGATACACCCTAAACGTTGGGCTGTCTATGGAACCATTAGACCGAATAGTTTCATAGACAGAAGAAGGTCAAGCTCAGCGGGGAAGAAGCTTAGCTTAAAGAAAATCAGCTGAAAGGGAAGTGTTCAGCTCAAAGGAGCTGAACAGTCCAGCTGGTCAGCTAGGTCAGCTAGCAACCAGCTCAACCCAGCTAGCTTGAGTGTTCAAGTGTTGGGTCAGCTGGTCAGCTAGTGACACTAGCTGACCAAGTGGCACCAAGGCGAATGGACACCAAGGAAAAGTTGTGTCCATTCGGCCAACCAATGCACCCTTCTCCATGGGCAGTTATGGCACGACTTTGGGGCTATAAATAGACCATAAGGAGGCCATTTTCGTGTACCTATATCCCTGGGAAAAACCCAGAATAATCCTAAGGCAAAGGCCAAACAAATTCAAGAGAAAAAGGAGGATTTATGGCCGGTTTAACAAGGGGATTAGCCGGCCATGAAAAGGGAGTTTGGGGAACATTTCTGAAGTTAAAAATCTCCATATCTCCATGCCTAAAGAAGGGCAGAAGCCGTGGGTGCAAACTCAGAATCAACAAGGAAGAAAACCGACATGATTCATGGGAGAAAAAAGGATTCTATGGCCGGTTTCTATAAGGGATTCTAAGCGGTTTCTAAGGATGATTTGGGAAGGTTTCTAAGGCAAATGAAGTCTGGAAACCAATAGAGAAAACCCAGAAATTGATGAAGATTCGTTTGAAGATTTGAAGAAAATTCCCGGTAACCATCCGTGGGTCGTTCACGGACGACCGCGGGTCGCTCACGGTCGACCGCGGGTCGTTCACGGACGACCGCGGGTCGTACACGGTCGACCGCGGATCGTCACGGACGACCGTAACCGTCACGGACGAACACGGACGTGCACGGACGGACGCGGATGGTGCTCGGGTGAACGCGGGTCGATCGCGGACGACCGCGGGTCACGTACGGACGACCGTGACCGTTCACGTACGGTCGTGTCCGTTCGCGGAAAGTCGTGTCCGTTCACGGACGACCGTGGGACGATCACGGACGACCGCGGGTCGTGTGCGGACGACCGCGGGTCGCGACAGACGACCGTAACCGTTACGGACGGGTGTGTCCTTACACGGACGACCGCGGGTCAGAAACGTACGTCCGTGGACGAGACGAACGACCGTGGATGATTGAGAATGACCGCGGGTCGTTACGGACGACCGCGGGACGCGAACGAAGGGTCGTGTCCGTTCACCAAAGGTTGTGTCCGTTCGCGAACAGTCGCGTCCGTTCACGGACAGTCGCGTCTGTTGACGGACGATCGCAACGAGCGCACGTACGAACGCAACGTACGACCGTAATGGTCACACGGATGACCTTACGGACGTCCGTGACGGACGTACGGATGAACATACGGACGAACGCGTATGACCGCGGGTCGCGATACGGTCGCGGATCCAGGAACGGTCGGGACGCGGATCGGCCTTATGATCATGCGTGAAAAAGGAGACAAAGATGAACCCGGAAAGGAATGGTGGTCAAAGGAAAGAACGTGAAGACCTCTTTTGTACTCGGTCATGTGGGGATGGTTGGTTGAATGACTAAGTACAAAGGGGGCGTGTTCTATGAGTTCGATGAACAAACGAGTCAAGCTAAACGCGGAGTTAGCTTCACACCGGATTCACCAAAGGTTAAGGTACATGTTTCGAGTATTATTCTATTGTTCTAAAGAATGGTTAGAACTGAATAGGAGAATGAAAGGATCTAAGTTAAAGGCTTAGGTTGTTAGAAAGGTTATTTGGAATGGGAACCTCGAAATAGTTTTGAGAAAACTAAGTAAAGTTATAAGAGGTTCTCGAATGGGTCGTTCTTTAGAAGAACGAGATAATGGTTAAAGTAGTATTCCGCTGCGTAATTAATAAGTATGAAGGATCTAAGACTATAAGTCAAAAGGAGGATCCGTAGAATACTTGTTCCTTCGGGAAAATTTTAAATAGGACTGGATTTAGGGAGGTTCAGGCCACGGTTTGGCCTGACCACTGGAACTCATCATCCGTCTGGGCCTATGGCCGGGATGGGGTGTTTCAACCTCATCAGCGGAAATCTTGTCCAAGACAGCTTGGGGAACCGACATGAAGGAATTTCTAGCAGTTCCTAATCCAATTAGGCAACCCTGGTCTGAATTCCAAGCATAGGATCTAGGGTTCATGTAATTGAATCTAGGGATCTCAGAATTACCTGGTGATTAGCAGCGGAAGATTTTCAGATAATCGAGATCTTAAAACGCCTCAAGTGCTGCGCCTCTACTGGTATCCACACGCACACAAACTAGATCGGATCGGGATGCTAGTGCCGTTGAGATCTAATCTCAAAATTGTTACACGAACGATTCGTGTTATATGGTTTTATAAACTCTCACGTTTTCTTTATGCGGCTTGCTTGAGATCTTTAGGTTAACCCACCTATTCGCTTATATATGCATACTCATCACACTTACAATAATGTTAATGGGCTGAGCCCTAACATTAATTAAGAGATGATCATCTCTTACGTGAAGCATATATATACATATTATATCTCATATAATATATATATATTACATCCTTTTAATCGTGAGTATATTTATATATATGTATATATTATATCTCATATAATATATATAACATATACATAAAACATTATAAAACCCATTATATCATTGATCCAGTTTGCTTAGGTGTGTGACCCTGTAGGATCATATAACACTAGCAATGAGTTCTAAACTCATTGATCATAAGTGGCTTCTAGCAAAGCATTATGACTGCCTAGTGTCATATGATTGTCTCATCTCGACAATACGACTTTCACTTAGAATAAGTACAATAGATTTCAGGACATTCCCAACAATCTCCCAGTTGTACTGGAATCATCTATTCCCATAATCCCTTCGTCACTATATCTCGATCTGGCATAAGGCAAGATCTGTGTCACCCTTATTTAGCCAAGATCATGTTCATCGAACTCCGATTTATACTGACAAGACAAACGACTGACAATCACCTCGTTTGAGTGTGGCCACACATTTCTCAGTATCAAATCTTCGATGGGCCCTGAGATATTTATCTCCTGTTATATAGGAGGGACAAATCCCATCTTGTTCCATCCCTGTTTCTTCACAGACTTCATGATACGCCCAATCAATGTCTTTATAGTCACCAGTTACGGCTGACGTTTGACAAGGTTAAAGCGGACCAATTCATATGTAAGAAAACATGATGAACTCAGGTCTAAGGACTATACTCTATAGTCGTAATGAAAACTCTCATGACACTTATATAACTATCCCGTAGAGTTCTCATCAGTGGGTCATGTCCGATCATGTGTTCTCCAACACATATCTATGTGATTGACTTTAATACTCTTATTAATGACTCCATGAAACTTAGTCATCAGTCACCTCACATACTAGTCTCACGCGGTTGTTAATGTCCCACTTTAACAACCTTGACCAGGGACCAACTTAATTTATGTCATTTATCACTTATAGGGTTTCATGATCAAGTCACATACTTGATGACCTATAAAATGTCAAAAATTACTTTGGGACTATTATTCAATAACCATTATTAAATAATACAGATGTCAGATTTCAATAACATAATCAAATTATGTTTATACGAACATCATATCATAACTAAAATTAACAACAACAACTCCCACTAAAATTAAGATCACATCTTAAGACATCTAATGCCTTTAGCAGTAGTCTGACCCTCATTCGCTCTTGCTCAGCGTGTGTCGAAGGACACTGCGTCTTGCTAAGAGTAATACCAAGAGTCATTTGCACGAAGCCCTTCTTGGAATCCTGCATACTGGACCTGTGCAAGGCCTTATCACCATAAGTACCTTGACACAATCCAATTAGCTTGTCCAATCTATCTTTATAGATTCTTATTCCAAGAATGTATACGGTTTCTCCCATAATTTTATCGAAAAACAACTTTCGAGTCAAGTCTTAACAGACTGAAACAATGGAACTTCATTTCCGAGAAGTAGTATGTTATCAACATACAATACTAGAAATGCAACTGCGCTCCCACTAGTCCTCTTGTAAACATACGGTTCCTCTTCGTTCCTGATGAAGTCAAACCTTTTGACTGCTTCATCAAAACGAAGATTCCAACTTCGAGATGCTTGCTTCAGTCCATAAATGGACCGATGAAGCTTGCATATATTCCTAGCTTCATTAGGATCAATGAAAACTTCAGGTTGTGCCACGTACACATCCCTTTCCAGAATTCCTTTAAGGAAAACTGTTTTCACATCCATCTGCCAGATCTCATAACCATTATGAGTGGCGATTGCTAGGAGAATCCGAATGGACTTAAGCACGTTGACTGGGAATAGGTTTCTTCATAGTCAATACCATGAATTAGCCTGAAACCTTTTGCCACCAACCTAGCTTTGTACATCTGAATACAACTATCCATGTCAACTTTTCTTCTTGAAAATCCATTTACTCACAATGGCTTCTACACCATCGGGTAAATCAACCCAAGTCATACTTGGTTCTGTGACATGGATCCCATTTCGGATTAAGCGGCTTTCAACCATTTTCGGAGTCAAGGCCCATCATTGCTCCTTCAAAATTTGCAGGCCCGTCACTTTCAATGATCAACATATCATGGCAATTGGTTACGAGAAACCCACATTTCTCGGGTTCGTGACGGATCCTTTCGGATCTGCGAGCTTCAGTTTTGTGTAAAAGTCGCGCACATATCTCATATGTATACTTTTACCACGACCTAATTAACCAAGATTTAAACCGTAGTTAATTAAATCATAAACCAAAATCAATATCTTGGTTCGCGACCTGTGTCGATCGATACAACTTTTGTGTCGATCGACACTTCTTTAGAAACTCGCCATTTGAATGTAGATCGAATATACATTCATCCGATCCTTGCAAACCTCAGGCACCACAGTTACAGGTTCTACAACTCTTTGTAGATCCAACTGCTACTCTTCCTCTTCAGGTTGAGCAGTCTCCTGTGACTTTCGAATTTCTTCGAGTTGTAATTTTACTCCCACTGTTCTTCTTGGAAAGAAAGTCTTTCTTAAGAAAACATAGTTCCGAGCAACAAACAATTTGTTCTCGAACTAGTTGTAGAAGTAACATGCCTTGGTTTCGTTAGGACAACCAATGAAGTAGCACTTATCAGATTTGGGTGTGAGCTTATCAGAGATTAAACGTTTTATATAAGCCTCACAACCCCAAATCTTCACGATGGATAAATCAGAAACATTTCCATTCCACATCTCATGTGGTATCTTTGTAACTGATTTTGATGGAAACCTATTTAGTGTAAACGCAGACATTTCTAGAGCGTATTCTCAGGAGGATAATGGAAGATCTAAGTGACTCATCATTAATCGAACCATATCTAATAAAGTCCGATTCAGAAGGAGTGAATTGTGAAACACTTTCACAATCTCTCAGATGATCACTAAATTCTTGACTTGAGTATTCACCTCCATGATCTCATCGTAGAGTTTTAATACCTTTGCCAAATTGATTCTGTACTTCAATATTTGGAACTCTTTGAACCTTTCAAAGATTCTGACTTATGTCTTATAAATAAGACATAACCGTACCTACTGAAAATATCAGTAAAGGTAATGAAGTACTGAAAGTTTCCTCTAGCACTTTTGCTCATCGGTCCATATACATCCGCATGTATAAAACCCAACAAGCCTCTGGCCCTTTCATTTTGATCGTTCGCAACTTGTGTCGACCGACGCACCGTTTGTGTCGATCGACACTTCCTTTTGTTGAAAGGGGCCTTCGTCATTTTGCCCAATAAACAAGATTCACTTTACTCATTATGATTCATAATCAGATGAGCCCAAAAGTCCATCACTATGGAGCTTCTGAATCTGTTTCTCATTTATGTGGCCCAAAATGACAATGCCAGAGAGAAGTTTGATTCGTATCGTTTGACTTGAATCTCTTGTTACTAATGTTATAGTTAGGCACGTTTTGGTTTAGAACATAAAGTCCATTCTCTAATGGATTGCTACTATTTAAATGTATCATTGTAATCAAATGAATAACACTTATTCTTAATTTGAAAACTGATATCCTTCCATATCCAAACAAGGAATATAAATAATATTTCTGCTCATAGCAGATACATAGTAGCAGTTCTTAAGTTCTAAAACATGCCATAAAGAAAAACAAATGAAATACTCCTACGGCTAATGCAGTAACTCTTGCCCCATTCCTACGCGTAGATCCACTTGTCCTTTCTCCATAGTCCTACTTTTGCTCAGGCCCTGCACATTTTCACAAAATATGAGTACCACAGCTGGTATCAAATACCTAATAAGCAAGACTATAAGAAGTAACATTTACTTTTATAACATAATACCTGAAGAAGAAGTCTCGTACGTCTTCTTCAGCTTCTCATAATCTTCCAAGAATTTATTGCAGTTTCTTTTCAAAAGGCCATAACCATTACAATAACGGCACTTAACATCTTCAGAAGGACTGGTTTTAACCTTAGGAACATGGCCAGACTCGCTTGGATTCACAATCGAGCTCGTCTTGCCATCACCTTTGTTCTTACCAAGTTTCTTAAACTTTTTACCCTTTTGTACCATAAGGACATGTGGGGTGTCCTTCTTGATGTTAGGTTCAGCAGTCTTAAGCATCCCATGCAATTCAGTCAACGTCTTCGTCAAGTTGTTCATGTTATAGTTCATAACAAATTGATCATAGCTTGACGGCAGTGACTGTAGAATGATGTCAGTAGCCAACTCTTGGCTAATGGGACAATCCAGTTTCCCCAGGTTATCAATATAACCCATCATCTTAATGACATGAGGACTAACTGGTTCGCCCTTTGGTAGCTTGCACTCAATCAGAGACCTAACCGTCTGGTATCTCTGAGTTCGTGCCTGCTCCTGAAACATACTTTTCAGGCCAGTGATCATCTCTATTGGCGACTCCACGTACTCATATTGCTTCTGCAATTCCGAGTTCATGGTAGCCAATATGAGACAACTCACATCCACCGCATCATTAGAATGCTTATCCCAAGCATCCTTATCTGACTGCCAGGCATTGGCTCGGTACTTCTTGGGGAGAACTTTCTCAAGGACATAGTCCTTCTTCTCCTGTTTGAGAACGATTCTCAAGTTCCGATACCATTCAAGAAAGTTTGATCCATTTAACTTGTCCTTCTCAAGGACGGATCGCAGGGAGAAATTGTTACGATGGTTTGTGCTAGACATAGCTGAAAAACAAGGGAGGTTTAGTTATTATGTTCAAGAAATGAGAAGTCTTAACAATTAAGAAAACTCGCATTATATTCAAACAATGTTTCCTCAAATGAATATAATGATCCAAGACCCATACTTCACTAAACTTGAGTGAGCCACTGGCTATCACCCAAATTTAGCTATCTAGGTAAGCAACAACTTTGCTAGTTATATTCAATATAACTCTTGGTTGTGGATCGACATCTCATGCCCAATCCACCTGATGTCTCTGAGCCCAAAACGATTTTGATGGCCCAGTCAAGTAAACCAATCTCTTCAGTCATGTAATTGTTGATGCCTTGCACTGCAAGCCCATCAACACGATTACTTCCTGTCTTACTCATGAAATTGTGAATATCTTGCATTGCAAGTTTATCACATAATTAAATGGGTCTTGACAGTTGACAAGATTGGAAAGACATCAAGTATCACTTGATATTTGGTTGAGGAACGGAACCTTTAAAACGTTAAGTTTTATTATGTTTTAATTCTTCTAATTAATTGATTTATCTTGCTTTGGTTCTGTGATTTCAGGTTCCATAGCCTAATCATTGAATCTGATGTCGACCGACATTACTATAGTGTCGATCGATACAGAATAACCAAAGGCAATCCGCGATAACCGATCAATCCAATTGATCCGGTTCTGAATACCGGTAAGTGTCGATCGATGCTACATTAGCATCGGTCGATGCCAACCTAATCAAAGCAATCGCAATTAAACCATTCACAGTGTTCAACCATTATTAACCAAGCTCGATAACCGGTCCAATCCAATTGAAACGATTCATCAATCTCGCGAGGTTTGTGTCGACCGACACAACACTTGTGTCGATCGACACTCGGCGAAAACTAAGTTTTATTCGGGTTTTCGCCCTGTGTCGATCGATGCCGGATTGGCATCGATCGACACCATGCGAAAAACCCTAAAATTTATTCGGGTTTTCGCCATGTGTCGATCGATGCCGGATTGACATCGATCGACACCATGCGAAGAACCCTAAAACGTTTTTCGAGCAAAACCCTAAACTAGGATACTTTGATCAAAACGAGTTTTAGCATGTTTGTATCAATTATACAGAGATCCAGATTCAACCAATCTAATCAACATGCTACAGATTCAATAGAACCCTAAGGCTCTGATACCACTGAAGGAATTTCTAGCAGTTCCTAATCCAATTAGGCAACCCTGGTCTGAATTCCAAGCCTAGGATCTAGGGTTCATGTAATTGAATCTAGGGATCTCAGAATTACCTGGTGATTAGCAGCGGAAGATTTTCAGATAATCGAGATCTTAAAGCGCCTCAAGTGCTGCGCCTCTACTGGTATCCACACGCACACAAACTAGATCGGATCGGGATGCTAGTGCCGTTGAGATCTAATCTCAAAATTGTTACACGAATGATTCGTGTTATATGGTTTTATAAACTCTCACATTTTCTTTATGCGGCTCGCTTGCGATCTTTAGGTTAACCAACCTATTCGCTTATATATGCATACTCATCACACTTACAATAATGTTAATGGGCTGAGCCCTAACATTAATTAAGAGATGATCATCTCTTACGTGAAGCATATATATATATATTACATCCTTTTAATCGTGAGTATATTTATATATATATGTATATATTATATCTCATATAATATATATATCATATATATAAAACATTATAAAACCCATTATATCATTGATCCAGTTTGCTTAGGTGTGTGACCCTGTAGGATCATATAACACTAGCAATGAGTTCTAAACTCATTGATCATAAGTGGCTTCTAGCAAAGCATTATGACTGCCTAGTGTCATATGATTGTCTCATCTCGACAATACGACTTTCACTTAGAATAAGTACAATAGATTTCAGGACATTCCCAACACGACACGCCTTGCCCGCTAAGCTTCACCAGACACTTTTTAAGCCCAGAAATCTGAGCCTGCTTGACCTGCATCGCTACGGCGGTCTCTTGATCGCTGATATAACGTTTAATAAGATCGAAATGGGACTGCGCCTTCGTCCTGGCAGCGGCTTCAACCCTCTCTCTCTCTTTTTGCACCAGATCAAGATAAAACGTCTGCAGCCTCTTCTTCTCCGATTGAAACTTAAGGAGATCAGCCTTCGACTTCTCCTCAGCCTCCTTCAATTTCCCTTCGAGGACCAGATTATTCGCCTCCAATAACTTCTTCTCTTCCTTGATCTTCTTAAGAAGATCATCCCGTTTGGTGACCGCAGCGGCCATCTTCTTCGCACTCTAACAACTCTCCAGAGCCACACGATTAGAAGCCGCGATCATCTAAAAACAACAATAAAGAATCTCGGTTAAATCGGCTGATTAAAACAAGGGATCATGCAAAGGGGGACTTACGTTAGCTTCGGCGTGTTTCAGTTTGAGGATAGCATCTGAATGAGGCAGCTCTTCTAACACCGGCCAGTCTGACTCATTCCCTCTGACGCATGTCAACATATCGAAGCAGGCTCGAGGATTGTTGATGAAGGGGATCTCGCTTGCGTACTGGTAAGCAAAATTGTGGATAGACGGCCGGACTTCCCCCTCTTTCACTTCGCACCTTGGTCGCACCAAGACGAGTTCCTTGTTAGAAACAAAGGGCTTAGGGTTACCGTATTTATCAGGAACGGTTCCGTCAAATGTGTAGAACCGTTTCCACGGATCCTTCTGCCTAGCAGGTTCTCCAGAAGCCGCCACCTCAGTAGTAGCGTCTTCGGCTAGCTTACTCGCTTGAGACGCCTTCTTTGCCGACCTCTCCTGAGCCGGTTTATCTTCTGCAGGCCTTTCCTCGAAGGAATCTTGGGCGGCAGATTGGGAAGATTCCCCGCCGGTGCAGTCGACTTCTCGCCAATTTCAGAAGATTGGCTACCACCTTGAGTGAGCGGAAGCTCACCTTTGTCTGTCGACGGCTTGACAGAGGAGGAGGGATCGGATGAGATCTCCTTGGAATAGTCAACGGAACTGATTCACTTCACTTTTCCCATCCTTCTTGGCTTAACAAGTTGATCGGCAGTAACTTTTGCCTTGGCGTTCCACTTAACTGAAACAAAACAAGAGTCAGAACAAGCAAGAAGAAGACTGCCGCAAAAGACGGTAAAACGAACCTGCAGAGATCCGCGAGAGGAACTTGTTAATGCGCTCACGAGTAAGGTCTGACCACTTGCGTATACCAAGAGCCTTAATCTGCTCGAGGATAGGGAAGTAGTTATCGGGATACGGCGGAAGGAAAGGGTGTTGCACTGCAAAGACAAAAAAGAATTAAGTAAATTGTCACGTTCGGAAGATAGCAAATTTGGGACGACATCTACCATAATCTGTATTCCAAGACGTCCTGATGAGTTCCTTGTGCTCGTCAGGAACGACTAATGAGGACAGTTCAATAAAGAAGTAGGATCGTTGCCAGTTGTTGATCTTCTTGGGCGCATCCGTCAGGACGCGGTTGCAGCTTTTGAATTTAACCACAAAACACCCTGGGCTAGTAGCCTTCATACGGTTAATCGACGTCATCTCCTCAAAAATCTGAGCAGTTATTGTAATGCCGGCCTCAGCCCCTAGCACAAGAAGACCGACCATGTGGCGAACCGCAACGGCTGAAAGTTGGGAGATGGCAATCTCGCGACGATGGCAGTACGAAATCAACAAGTCGGGTAGCGGAAACCAACAACGACAACCCCCAGTATCAGTGTTAATGAAGTAAGATTAGTAAAGTGTCATGTATCCCGGAGGAGGACTCCAGGGACGGTCAAGCGGGAAGGGGATGACGACCTTGATCCTTGAATCTGCTCCGCAGTCTCGAAGCATGGATCTCACCGAAGTCGCAGTAGATTTGGTCCCGAAAACGTTGCCAAACATTTCGCTAGGATCAGCCGGCAATGCAGGAGGAACGTTATCTTCAGAACCAACCTGACCAACATCGATGTCGTCCCCATCGTCATCAGAATCCCGTAATTGAGGAATGATCAAACCTTCCCGGCCAGAACTCTCGGCAGCATCGGTCTGACGGGATGCCTCACGACGACGTCAGAGCTCTTCTATTTCTAAATGAATGGGATGATTCCTCAAGTCGGACGAAGTACTCGAAGACGAGGGAGCATAAGGAATAGATTGACGACTTGGTGAATCTTCCGCAGACGAGACAGTAACAATTTCCTTGTCTTTACTCGATGAACAACGGATCAAAGACATGATTTGTCGAAGAACAATGAAGAACACGAGAGGAAAAACGAAGATTTGATCTAAAAACCTATAGAGCCTGAGGAGCAGCGGCAGAGTAATGATCGGAAAATAAATATCGAGAGAGAGAGGATTACCTTCCGAACTTCTTCACTTGAGCGAAATGAGGAAGTAAGAAGCAAGAAGGAACTACTTATAATGAAAATGACGGCGCAGGAACCGAGGCACATCATTACCTAGGCGACGATTCGCGTTTCACACCTACCCGGTGACCAAACCGAGAATCAATTCCGGTTTCGCCGGATCACCATCGGTTCTAAAAACCGGTTCGCTTAAATCTCACCGTTCTGGGCCAAGCTGGATCAGCCCGACAAGAATATGGGCCTAAACAGTACCAGAAATCGCCAGACGAATATGGGCCCAACCAAATCACTTCTTAAACCATAGGTTAACTCCTCGTAATGACGACTTGAGTCCAAGTCGCCACACTGGGGGGGGGGCTTATTGTTGGAGTCAAGATTAGCACTTTCCTAAGAAGGCCTATTCATGAGTTTAGGTCGGCACAGAATGGAAAGTCGGTAATAAAAGCCCAAGGCGGTAAAACTTAGGTTAAACCGAACTAGGGATGACCGGCTTACATTAGGGTTTGGAAGGCGTTAAGATGAAGGCGCCGCGCGACGACATCAACAACTCGGAAATATTCCATATAAAGATGAAGGCGAGATTCTAGGAAATATTTCATATTTATTCTGTATTTCCTTATATGATAAACCGACTTATAATCCTATATAAGGAGACTCAATAACATTCAATAAGATACGTTTTTCTTAATAATTTTTAGCCAGAGAGACTTTAGCGAACCAACTTTAACCTAATTTCTCTCCGGCGACTTTCGACTTCTTTTTGCCGACTTCCATCTCGGATAACCGGCATTCAAACCCTAATTTCCGCAATCTCACCGTGTTCCTAAATTCTTCTTTTAGAATCCCCAATTTACAAACCCTAAAATTCTTGTTATCTTTAGATACGCGGAATTAAGATCTTACAGGCTTGTAGAAGTCACAGAAGCAGCCTAAACTTGTTTTATCAACTGTAATGTTGTAGCGATTTAGCAGAGAGAAACTATACAGTTGAGAGAAGTAGTTTCCAGTTGTATCTATAGCTCAATTGTATGTCAGAGTTTCAGGTTAGTAAACAATTCTCCATAGCTTTTCCATTAGACAAATCAAATTCAGAAATTTCAGAAATCAATATTACAATCATAAATAAACAAATAAGAGAAATAGTAACTTCAAAGAAACCTCAGGAAAAAAAAACATAAAAGACAAAGACAAAGATCATGTGATTAGTTCTGTTTGGAAGAACTAAACACTTACATAATAAGTTGTAAAGTTTGAAAATGAGTAAACCATACCATACTCCCAATCAGGTGCTGCTGGAACAAAGATAGATAATCTGATCATTAAGTTCTGTCTGGAAGAAGTAAACACTTACATGAGCTTCAGATCCTCTTCATAGTTTGGATATGTGTAAATATTGGACTCTCCAACTACTGGAACTTTAAGGCTTACTATTGTTATAATCTTCTTCTCGAGATTATAGTAAGAGATGAAAGGATCTTGTGTATACATTGGCCAGTACATATTTCTATAGATAATTGGGAACAACACAATTTCTCCAGTTATTCCAGCCATTCCACCAGCCTTCAATGAACGGGGCACGTTGTAGATATGCTTTGACCATATATGTTTCTCGGCATCTTCTAAAACCCACAACGCAAAAGGAGGAGAGTCCGATCCTCTAGGACCTACTTCACCATAAACCCCTAATTTACCTTTGTAGTTTATCAGAATAAAACGTTTCGAGATATTTGTTGCCAACTCTTGACCAACATTAATAAAACTGAATTTCTCAGACCTAACATCAAAGCAAACAATGGTATGATTTTTGTTTTTTTATCATTGCTGCTGGATAGTACAAAACACCATTGATGCATATCCCATTATCGTTTGGAGGGTAATGAAATGCGGAACATTGGATCTTCCTCCATAAGAGATTTCTGTGTCCTGACACTAATGTCAGAACGTAATACTTAGCGTACAAGTTGTCGTCTAGTTTGGGAGACAACCATGTAATACGCAAAACCTTGAACTGTTTGTCGATTGGATCATACCCAAAAGAATAGGCCGATACTCCTGTCACTTTGGGTGTGGTTACATACTCTCCAGTTATGGGATTAGTGATCACAGCCCATGAATGATTGTTTCCAATATGCTGACTACAGACCAGTCCACGAACAGGGCGACATAACTTTGATATATCATGGTTTTTACCCATTTTAGACCATGATATAGTTGTGTTTTAGTGTCTTTTACTATGTTTTAGAGTCTTTTCAGGTGTTTATTAGGTACAAGCACATTTGGCGCATATTTGGTGATTTAGGCACTTTCTGGAGCTAATTGGAGTATTTGGCCGAGAGATAGAGTTCACTGTTGATATTTCCGAGTTGCAACGATCGTCACACTTGTGGCAACGATCGATGCACCAGCGAGATGGGCCAAACGACGGTTTGATGAAGAATGATAAAATTGCAATTCTGCCCAGAAGTTCCTAATATTTACAAAGAAGCCCCAAAACGTGTTTTAGGTTATAAATAGAGTTTTTAAGCCAATGTTTAGAGGACGTTTTTTTGATACGCTTTACTTTAGTTCTATTTTATTTCAGAAAGTCTGAGGGGCTGATCCTGATCTTGAAAGAGACTTGATTTTGAACCCCAATTCTTATTTGATTTTATGATATTTGGTTTTCTACTTATGATATCTTCTGTCTCGATGAACATGTCTGAGTAGATTACCTGTTAGGTTGAAGGATTCTCATTAGGGATTTCAGAGAATTATAGTTTAATTAATCTGTAGAGATCCATATCTGCTAGTTCTTTATCTAAGTTGTTCTTAATGCCTAATCTGAAGTAGCTAATCAGAATTATGATGTTAGGTTGATTAATTCAGCGGAAGTTGGTTAATTTAACTAGAAAGAACTTAGATAAGCAATTAAACTGTTCGCAAACGGAAGTTTGGTTCAGGTTAATTGTGAACATATCAAACTTGGAATTAATGCTAGTTTAATCTGTTAGTTCTCGCAAACGAAAGTTTGGTTTGCTGCACTTAGACTTAGAGAATTATCGCAAAGGAATTTGGTTAATTCTATATCAGTGTTTGAGTTCTAGAATAGTTATTGATTGGATTTAGATAGATTGATTGCTTGCGTTCCTGATTTCCTGAGAACTCCTGAAACCTAATGCTTCGCCTTCTTGCTCGCAAACTCACTTGATTTACTTTGCTATTTCGTTTACTGTTTCCACATCTGCTTCGCTTAATTTAATCTGAACTGCTATTAATCTATTGTGTGACTGAGAGTCCTCGTGGGATTCGATACCTTATATACTACGATTGCATTAACTGTGCACTTGCAGTAGAATAGGGAAAACTATACAACCTATCAAGTTTTTGGCGCCGTTGCCGGGGACTCTTTGAGTTCACCTATAGATTTAGTACTAGGATTTAGACTAAGCATTCTTTTTAAATTTCTTGTTTACTCACGTTTTTGATTTTTGGATTCGCAGGATTCGCACTGCATCGATCGTTGCTCACCTTGCATCGATCGACACAAGGCGAGAACAGCGATGCTGAGATCTGAGACGTTCAATAGGTTCCGCGCCATGGAACCTGTGATTCTGATTCGCAGTGAAAACGGCGTTTTACGAGACCATGAGGGTCACATATGCAACGCAAAAGGTCAGAAAATAGATGGGGAAGGAAATCCCATCTTACCAGATTACCATGTATTGGTTGGGCAAGTAGCTGAGATGCAGAGTAAGATAGATGACATCCACGACATCTTACTTAGGGAGAGACAGTTCCGAGCAGAGGCAAAAACTGATAAATTTGCAGAGGTACATTATATGGCTGGAGCCGACTCTTATGGACATACATTGGGACATCAGCACAGACAAGGTTCTAGGCATGCTCAAGGATCAAGAGACCATAACTACACTTCCTATCTAGCGCCTCCTACACAAAGGAGCAAACTAGAGATGATGATAGAACAATCGATTGAAAAGCAACAGCAGAACACAGCTTCTTTCAACTCGAAGCTGGAGAACCTGTACACTAATCTGAATGAGAAATTTGAATCCTTGAGCACTCGCATGAAGCAGCTGGACATACAGATGGATCATGGATCATGTCTAGCAGTTAAGGCTGTTGAATTTGTGGAAGACAGTGGGGAATTTGATGTTGAATTGCCTGAGTTTGAAAGCTTCAATGCACCCGACTCAACAGAGATTGACATGGATCTCTTGACTTGGATAGTTCAGATCGAATTGGGACCAAGCCAAGAAGAGAAATTTGAGTCTGAGATGGCTGGAATGGACCAACAAGCGGATAAACCCGAGACCATAGTTGAAACACGAGCTGAGATGACAGCATCGATCGATGCATCACAAGCACCGATCGTTGCACCCCGAGAGGAACCAGTTTCACTCATATCTCAAGGACCTGCTAAGGAAAGAACCTATAAACCTCCATTGCCATTTCCGAAAGCTCCCGTTAAGTCTAAAGATGTAGTTCAGTGCACAGTAGTGGTTGACAAGAAGATGGTGGTTCCACAAGAGCCTATTCTAGCATCTTCAAGGCCTAAAACTACTCATAAACAAAAAGCTCCGAACATCAAAACTTTGCCAAAGGTAAAGCATAAATCCTCTAAGTTTAAACCTCCTGACTCCACCGTTTTGAATGCAGGAAAGAGCGTTAAAACGCCCAAGTGTCAATTTCTCCCTACATTCATCCCGACGTTCCTTGGACGACATCATGCTACTACTGCTTACACACCACCATGGATGATAAGGCATTCACAGAGACACTCAAAGTCTCTGTTGAAACCTCCATGAGTCTGACCTCTTTCCAAAAGTCAAGCTAATGACTTAAAACAAGCGCTGAGTGGGAGGCAACCCACTGTTAGGTTTAACTATTTTTCTTTCTTTTTTGGTGTTTTTCTTAGGATTTCACGTTTTTAGTTGTTTTTGTTAGATATTAGATACAGAACACAAGTCTGGAGATGTGTGACGATCGTTGCTCTCATGTGCAACGGTCGTTGCAATTGGTTTAAATCGAAAATTAAGGTACGTTGAGCTAAACCGGAATCAATCTGGTTCAACCAGCATCGATCGTTGCCTCTAAAGCAACGATCGTTGCACCCACGACCAGGTAAGTCACCTTAAACCCTATTTTCTCTTCTTCTTCCCCATTTCTGTTGGTCGACACACCGAGAACCTCCACCCAAAAACCTACATTTCTTCGTCAAATTTCTTGTTTCCAAGTGCAATTTACTTATTTTTACGATCCCAATCCATTTCCCCAACCCATATCTCAAGAAATCAAGATGGCGTCTCAAAGACAACCCCGCAAGAAGCGAGCCACAGCTTCCACAGCGACAAGACACTACACCCCACCGCCTCAATGGTTTAACAGGGAATCAGAGTCACCCGCACCGTACAACAGATATGGGGCACCAATTGCTTTACCTTGGCCCAGAGAGGACGCCACACCATTTCAGACGACCAGACAGTGGCCGGAGGACCTCATACGTTTCTTAAGGTCCGCTGAGTTCACAGAGCGGCCATTGCTCTCTTCATGGGACGAGTATGACTCGCTTCTCTACAGTGGTTGGTGTGGGATGATCATCAAGCCGACCAAGTTCGCGGACTACTCCACCTGCAAGATTCTGGGGATCGATGAGCAGGTGCTAGCTGTGTGCAGAGGCATTGGTCTAGGGACAATGCCGATGCGACACTATGACCTCTATCCTGAGCTGGTCAGGCAGCTATTGGCCACTTGCAGAGTGGTTTACTCGGATCCCGACCACAGGAGCGCTACAGTGGGTGCTTTCACCTTCATGAGTTGGGGAGTCAGGTATCGGATTCCTCTACTTGATCTCTGCAGGATCTACGGGTTCAGTACTGCGCCGAGGCGCATAGCCATGCCACTCGAGTGGGATCCGGTGGAGGCTCGCACATTCTGGGAGAGTATTGGCAGCGGTCGATACAACTCCAGGACCACACCAGTAGTGCAGATGAGACATCCGGTGCTGCGATATGTCTCGCGTATCTTGTGCTGGAGCTTGCTTTTCAAGTTTGAGGCCAACAAGATGCGCAAACTTTAGATGGAGTTGCTGTTTATGGGGCTGAGAGATCAGTTTAAAGATTCTGGCATAAGAGATCCGACTGCGGGTCTCAACTTGGGAGCTATTTTCGCACAGCATTTGGTTGATTTGCAGCTAAAGCCGTTTGATGGAGCTGGTACAGAGACGGCAGGGAGTTTACTTACTCCCATTTTTGAGTATTGTGGGATTCCTCTTCATGGAACAGAGCGTGATACGGCTCGAGAGTTCCTGGATCTCAGCCATCTGCAGAGCGCTACCTGGCTCAAGGAGGGGCGCATTTGGGTTTACACTGATCCGACCACTGGGAGGACTGGTATCGAGCTTCCCGCTGCCAGATGGACACAGATTGACACATTAGAGGCACTGAGATTTCAGCCTCCTGAGTCTGCGCAGCGTGGGATTCCGACCATGGCTCATCCGCTGGGAGAGCCTTCCTCACGAGCTTCGACATCTTCTGCCCCTGCTCCTGTGCCCGCGCCTGCCCCAGTCGACATTGTGGGTCCCTTTCCAGAACCTGCGATGCCTTACGGTGCATATTCTGAGGCAGAGTGGAGAGAGAGATCCGATGGTATGTTTCGAGTTCTTTGGAACTTCATGCGTACTTACAGCTGCAGGAGGCCACCACAGATCCATCAGCCCGTACCTGACCGACGTCGTCGACAGCGATCTCCGACTGATACCGATCCCGCACCCGAGGCAGCCGATGATGATGCGCTGTATGGAGGGATAGATGATGTTAGCGAGTGAGAGTAGTCTCCATACTTTCGGTTCTGTATTCTGACTTTTTCTTTTCTTTTGCACTTTTCTTCTTTTGATTTTTAGGATTCTACTTTGTTTGGATGATGTGTACTTTATTCGATACATCTTTTGCTTCGGTTTTACTCTGTTTCTAGTGTTTTCAGCCTGTAGGGATCAAAAATTGACAAAAACAGACGGATTAACCTGCTAACTTGCTGACTGTTCGTGAAAGCGCAGTGCGTCGATCGATACACCATTGTGTCGATCGTTACAATACGAAAGAATCGCGCAGCAACGGTCGGTGCACTTAGTGCAACGATCGATGCTTGTGCGACAGAGATAAAACCCGACAGAACTAAAACATCCATTAACAATCTTTCTTTCTTTTTACCGATCCTTCGCTGGACACTACTGGGGACAGTGTGTCTTAAGTGTGGGGGAGGTGCTACTGACTTTTGTTTTTTGTTTTCTTAAGAGTCAGTCCGTTTTTCAAAATTTTTTGTTGTTTTATTGAGTCAAAATTGTTTAAGTAAGAAACTATGATTTTCTGAGAAGATTTACAAGACTTGCAGGAACTTAAGTAACCATTGGGATGAAGTTGCAGGATCTATCTCTGACTATTAGAAAACCCCATCACAGATCAACCTACTGGGAACACCCACATCACTTCAGGTATCAGAGGATCCTTTACTGACTTCAACCTTAATACTGACTTAGATTTCTCACCTAAGGGCTTGGTATACTTTGTGTCGGATTCCCTTGTTAGTTCTGACACAGCCTGTCAACCTATCCTATTTAGTTCCCTTCTCCCCTTCTGTAAAGTAAAAAAAAAAAAAAAAAAAAAAAAAAAACAATAAACTGAGGATGAGTTAGTAACTCCGAAGTGGTCATGGGAATAGTAGCAAACACTATTATCTCTCATGTGATCCATGGAATGTGTCCAAAGTACACCCCATAACGGGAAGAACACTGATAAAAAAAATAAAATGATACCCAGTGGGGAAAAATCAGTTGTTAAAGAAGGGAAAGAGAAGAAAGGGACTAGAGAAAGATAGTATGGTGGTCTAGAGCTGATAAGGTAAGAATCCATGTGCCCTTTGATCGATACTCCTTAGGTGAGACCGCACTTAAATACTTGCAGAAGTCAGTAGGGAGAATTTGAATGCTTGAATGTGATTGTGGAGTTTACCTAGGACAGTTGCTAAGTGTGGGGGAAGTACATTGTGGTCTTGATATCCTGTGATTGATTCTTGCAGTGGTTTACTAAGGGGAATCTGAGTATTGTTGCTTCTAGGACGAAAAGAGTTTCTGAAGAGTTTTCAAACCTCTTATCTGCATTTAGTTCTTTGTCTTGCTTGAGGACAAGCAAAGGCTAAGTGTGGGGGAGTTGATATATCATGGTTTTTACCCATTTTAGACCATGATATAGTTGTGTTTTAGTGTCGTTTACTATGTTTTAGAGTCTTTTCAGGTGTTTATTAGGTACAAGCACATTTGGAGCATATTTGGTGATTTAGGCACTTTCTGGAGCTAATTGGAGTATTTGGCCGAGAGATAGAGTTCACTGTTGATATTTCCGAGTTGCAACGATCGTCACACTTGTGGCAACGATCGATGCACCAGCGAGATGGGCCAAACGACGGTTTGATGAAGAATGATAAAATTGCAATTCTGCCCAGAAGTTCCTAATATTTACAAAGAAGCCCCAAAACGTGTTTTAGGTTATAAATAGAGTTTTTAAGCCAATGTTTAGAGGACGTTTTTTTGATACGCTTTACTTTAGTTCTATTTTATTTCAGAAAGCCTGAGGGGCTGATCCTGATCTTGAAAGAGACTTGATTTTGAACCCCAATTCTTATTTGATTTTATGATATTTGGTTTTCTACTTATGATATCTTCTGTCTCAATGAACATGTCTGAGTAGATTACCTGTTAGGTTGAAGGATTCTCATTAGGGATTTCAGAGAATTATAGTTTAATTAATCTGTAGAGATCCATATCTGCTAGTTCTTTATCTAAGTTGTTCTTAATGCCTAATATGAAGTAGCTAATCAGAATTATGATGTTAGGTTGATTAATTCAGCGGAAGTTGGTTAATTTAACTAGAAAGAACTTAGATAAGCAATTAAACTGTTCGCAAACGGAAGTTTGGTTCAGGTTAATTGTGAACATATCAAACTTGGAATTAATGCTAGTTTAATCTGTTAGTTCTCGCAAACGAAAGTTTGGTTTGCTGCACTTAGACTTAGAGAATTATCGCAAAGGAATTTGGTTAATTCTATATCAGTGTTTGAGTTCTAGAATAGTTATTGATTGGATTTAGATAGATTGATTGCTTGCGTTCCTGATTTCCTGAGAACTCCTGAAACCTAATGCTTCGCCTTCTTGCTCGCAAACTCACTTGATTTACTTTGCTATTTCGTTTACTGTTTCCACATCTGCTTCGCTTAATTTAATCTGAACTGCTATTAATCTATTGTGTGACTGAGAGTCCTCGTGGGATTCGATACCTTATATACTACGATTGCATTAACTGTGCACTTGCAGTAGAATAGGGAAAACTATACAACCTATCAAACTTATAGAAATCTTGGCCGAGATAGGTGTGATGATGTGTGGGTACAAGGGTTAAATCCTTATCTGGATTTTGAGGTTGAGGTGAAGAGTAGAAGGACAACTTGTCCGTTTTGACGACAAAGAGGAGCCTTGATGCAGCCGGGGACTTGATAGGGAACAACTGGTAGTAATTTGGAAAGCGAATTATGGACGACCAGAGCTTCGATATGTAACGACATTGAGCTTTAGACTTCACCGGCAATCTCGACAAGATCTCGATGAACAAATCAAAGGGAATCAGATCAAAGTAAGCTCGTTTTGTCATGGTGGAGAAACCCTAGGTTTTGAACAGAAGCGGCTCTTGTGTGAGTTGTACCATTTATATTTTATCCTTCAAGTTAGGTTTCATGAGTTGGGCTTTCTTAGGGCAATATACTAACAGTACGGCCCATTATGGCTAGCTCACACGGAACGATCCTCAGAAATCACGTAATCTACCATAGTCGCAGATCTTATTCTCAGGTTCAATCTCCGGGTGTAAACGAACTTCTGGCTATGTTCTGGGCGACGAATTTATCATGAACCTTGGTCACAATCAGGTCATCTTCTGAATTAACTTTGAGATTGCTCGAGAAATACTTTGATAGTTTCAGTTGTGAACATGTAAGGTTGGATAGAAATAGAGCTGCTGAACCTCTATTGTCAAGTGTCACATGTGATAAAAGACTTCAGTCGTACATATAGCTTGAGGTGGCCCTCGTTGGCCACATAACCTGTTATTGTCTGAAGCGGCCAAACCTCCTCCTCCTCAGACTGCAGGCTATATGGCTATGTTTGAAGAGGTATTTGATGTGTCAGTCACGGCGTAGTACAAGTGGTAGTACAAAACATGACTCAGGACGTGATTATGTTCGATTGATGATATATGAACGAATCTTTATGATGTGATTCGGTTTATTGGTTGTGTGCTAAGCTGGATGAAGATCTTGGAGTGAAGATTGCAGCTTGGAGTTGTTTACTTATTCTTTGAATAAGTTTCAAGAAAAAAAGGAAAAGTTACATAAAGGTGAAATAGGAAATATCAAAACAAAAGGATAGTTGCTATATCTTTATTTAGGTAAACTTGAGGAGCAACTTTAGCTATATAAAGAGGAGAGGCGTGGCTTATGAAGATGCAAGAGCTGAGAAAATAAAAAATCAAGAGGGCTTTTGTATATTGGGAAAAGTCTAGACTCTAGGGGGAGTTTAGCTCATGTGTTTGATCCTGAAGAATTCTTGTATTGGGTAGAGAGATAGATCAATAGGGTTTGTTCTATTCGTCTGTAATTGGTGGGATTACTTTCTATTCAAGTGAATTCGAAGTCTGGACGAGGTCCCGGGGAGTAGAAAAAATCGAACCCCGTTAACAAACTTTGTGTGTCTTACTTTCTGCTTTTTATACTGCCTCACATGCAATTTCAATTGGTATCAGAGCGGGTGCTTGATAGAGATTCAGTCTTGTTTCGAGCAGATCTAAGGTGAGGATCAGAAGGTAGCTCAGGAAGTAGCACAGAGTTCCGTTCGAGGGAATCTCACAAAGAAGGAACGTCTATGACCAGACCACCACGGCTTGACTCTTCAAATTATGGATATTGGAAGGTTCGTATGCAAACTTTCATTAGTGGTCTTGATGAGGATTGTTGGAGTTCGATTGAGACTGGTTGGAATCCCCCTATGATGGTTAATGATAAAGGAGTTGAAGTTCTTAAGCCTAGAGATCAATGGAATGCTGAAGAGAAGAAGGCATCAAGTTGCAATTCTAAGACCAAGACTGCAATTTATAATGCAATTGATGCAAGTTACTTCAAGTTGATTTCTCAATGTGTATCATCTCAAAAGGCATGGAAAACATTGGAGAACATGTTTGAAGGTGCCACAAGTGTCAAGAGGACTAAGCTGGATATGTTAGCATCTAAATTCTAGAATCTAAGGATGGATGAAGGAGAAACCGTGGCTCAATTTAGTGCTAAGTTGTGTGACATATCTAATGAGTCATTCGCTCTTGGAAAGACTTACAAGGACAAGAAGCTTGTGAAGAAGCTGAAGAGATCTCTTCCATCAAAGCTTGAGTCAAAGATCTCTGCTGTTGAAGAAGCTCATAATCTGGATGAGATGGCGTTTGATGAGTTTGTTGGGATACTTCAAGCTTTTGAGCTAAATAAAGCGTATGAAGAACAAGCTCAGAAGAAGGATGTTGATGTTGGAGTTGCTCTACAAGTTTCATCTTCTGAAGATTCTATTGCAATGCTGTCAAGACAATTTTCTAAGTATCTGAAGATGAAGGAAGTCAAGAAAAATAAAAGAGAGAAGTTGGACAGCTCATCATCGAAGATACAATGCTATGAATGCCATGGATTTGGTCACTTTAGCCGTGATTGTGCAAATTTACAGCATAATAAGAAGAAGAGGAACGTCAAGGATGATTCTGGAAGTGATTCAGATGATGGTGAGGGAATAAAGAACTTTGTGGCATTCACAACCTTTGAGTCTAGTTTTGCTACGAAGTCTGCAACAGGATTTGCATCAGCGTCTGCGACGGAACCTGCATCAGCGTCTGCAACAGGGTGTGCAATTGATAGTGACAATGATGAAAGTGATGACGATCCTGTAAGTGATGATGATGATTTTGCTGAGAATTACAAAGCCTTGTATGAGCAATATTGGTGTAAGATGGTTGAGGAGAATGCATCATTGACCAAGGAGAAAGTTAAGCTAGAAGCTGAAGTTGCTGAAGTACGAAAGTATGCAACAGAGAAAGAAGAAGAAGCACAGCAAGCCAGAGCTCAACTTGAAGAGACTCAAAAAGGTGTGAGGATGCTGAATAATGGCACAAAGAAGTTGGATCATCTTCTCACCATTGGCAAAAGTGATCGATGTGGTCTTGGATTCAATGGAGAATCTTCAAAAGCTGACTGTGTTTTTGTGTCTGGTGGAAAGATGGATGTTGCATCAACATGTGCTACAAAGACTGTAACTGTTATGAAGTCTGCAACTGATACGTCGACTGGTATGGCAACTAGTACGAGAGCTGGTACAAGAACTGCTACAGCGACTGCAACAAGGAAAAATCCAGAAGTGAAGAGTGCACCTAAACAAATTTGGCGTCCTGTTTGTCATCATTGTGGAGTTGTTGGACATATTAGGCCAAGATGCTTCAAGTTATTGAAGGAGAAGAAAAGAATGGAGCAAGCTCGTGGAGTGAGATTTCATGGTCCTATATGTTGTCATTGTGAAGGTAGAGGACATGTTCAAAGAGCTACTCATGAAGGCACAAGGGTCAGGAAGATTTGGAGGAAGAAAGTTAATCACTTCGGAGATGGTGCAGTAGGATTTCATCCTCAATATGGAGGAGGACGGTTCATGTGTTTGTTTTTGACCATGATGTAACTCAAGTAAGGGGAGATTGGTGTTGCTAGTTTTTGATGATGTTGGATGTTGCTAGTGACGAAGCCTTTGATGCTAGGGTTGTTGAGATCACATACATAGTCAAAAAGGGGGAGATTGAAGAGGTATTTGATGTGTCAGTCACGACGTAGTACAAGTGGTAGTACAAGACGTGACTCAGGACGTGATTATGTTCGATTGATGATATATGAACGAATATTTATGATGTGATTCGGTTTATTGGTTGTGTGCTAAGCTGGATGAAGATCTTGGAGTGAAGATTGCAGCTTGGAGTTGTTTACTTATTCTTTAAATAAGTTTCAAGAAAAAAAAGGAAAAGTTACATAAAGGTGAAATAGGAAATATCAAAACAAAAGGATAGTTGCTATATCTTTATTTAGGTAAACTTGAGGAGCAAGTTTAGCTATATAAAGAGGAGAGGCGTGGCTTATGAAGATGCAAGAGCTGAGAGAATAAAAACTCAAGAGGGCTTTTGTATATTGGGAAAAGTCTAGACTCTAGGGGGAGTTTAGCTCATGTGTTTGATCCTGAAGAATTCTTGTATTGGGTAGAGCGATAGATCAATAGGGTTTTTTCTATTCGTCTGTAATTGGTGGGATTACTTTCTATTCAAGTGAATTGGAAGTCTGGACGAGGTCCCGGGGAGTAGAAAAAATCGAACCCCGTTAACAAACTTTGTGTGTCTTACTTTCTGCTTTTTATACTGCCTCACCTGCACTTTCAATGTTCTCTCAGCATTGGCATTGTCGCTCCTTGCAATTTGCAACCTGCCATGGATGCTAATGGTTTGCAATTCTGTAATATGATCATCCGATTTTACCAGCTTGTGATCAACACCTTGATAAGCTAATGTCTCACCAACTAGCTAATGAAACGTGAACCCCTCTTAGGAAAGATTCCAAAGAGATATATTTTACATCCCATAAGGGTTATAATTTTGGTTTCCTTTTACAGGTACTACAAGAAAACTTCAGCATAGCTACGGCAGAGTTATGGATTTTCCATAGCTATATAGCCATCAATTTATCAGGAAGCATCAGTGGTGACATAATATTCAATAGAAAGGGTTATTGAACCGAATCGAAAGCTTTCGAGATATCAATCTTAATAGTATATCGAGAAGAAACCGTATCCTTATGGTAGTTTTTGACAGTTCCAAAGCTAGTAATACATTCTCCATCAGTAATCTACCCTTCAAAAAAGCTGGCTTATTTGGCGATATGAACTTTGGCAGTAAGAGCTTAATTTGGTTAGCCAATAGTTTCGATATCGCCTTGTAAAGAACGTTGCAGTAGGATATCGGACTATAATATTTTATATGCTTTGCACCCTCTTTCTTAGGAATCAAATCCAGAATGGTGGAGTTAACGCTTGTAGGTAAGAAGACTGTGTCGAAAAATGATTGTATTGCCACCAAAAAATCTTTCCCAACAATTGACCAAAATGCTTTAAAGAATTCACAAGTAAAACCATATGGACCCAGGGATTTACTTAATCCATATCAAACAACACTCTATTAATTTCCATCACTGTCACTTATTTGGCCAACATGTTCTGATCCTCCTCTCCACATTAGGAGTAAGAGCTTGTGAATGTCCTCCACTGTAGCTTCCTGAATATCATTCTCCCTATGCCCCAATAAACTTTTAAAATGATCAACAACCTCTTCTTTTATCTCAGCTTGGGAGTTGGCATAAGTACTATTCTCGCGCTTTAGCATCTTGATTGTGCTCCATGCCTTTCTTATTGTCGCCACCCGGATCTTGAAACTCTCCTTAAGTCTTAGCAAGGGAAACATAAGGACCTTGATCTTCCCATTCAATTTGACATGATTACTTACACCGCATAAATGTAAGATTAAATTTACTTGTCACTAGCTATATATCTCATCTTCAAAACAATTATCAGTAATCAATAGTTTTGCGCAATTTGTTGTGTTGCATGCAGGTGTCCCAACTTAAGACAGCTTTTTGCTACTAGACCCTATTCCTTCTTTTGTCTTTCCTGGTTCTGTTACGATTATGTCTTTTACATCCGCCATGATTGATCGATTTTTTCTGGCTCTGATATCAATTATAGTTTTCAAAGAAGAATTATGAACTCAAAGATTAACAAAGAATAACTCTCTTTATTAGTTTAAGAAACTCACTCAAAACTTAAGCTCTCAATCTCTCATAAAACTCATAAGGTTTACCACAACTTTGACAACTATTATATAGAGACTAGGAATGATCAAAACCCTAAATTAGATAACTCCTAACTTATTTGATATAATTAGATAACTCCTAGTATATCCTTATTGATATCCTAATCTTGATCAACTTATGATAACTTTTATTTCAAGCTATCTTTCAAGCTTATCCAACATATAGTTGATTAGTTTCATATTGAAGTTGAAAACATTATCTGGTTTGAAACATGCAAAAAATCTGTAAAACATCATCTATTTTGAAGAATTAATATTCATCGTATCTCCTTTTATTATTTCATCGATTTTTTTTCTAGAACTCCATATACTTATATCCTCAATTTTGAAATATTATTTTTATCAGTAAAATAATATCAAAATATAAAAGTCAAATAAATAAAGTTAAATTATATGTTTTAGGTAATATATTTAGTGTTCATAAATTCAATATTGTTATAGCTTATTAATTAGTGAATTCAAAATTTTGATGCGTTATTTACTTTTTAAAATTAAGTTATTTTGACAAGTTTTTATTTTTATAAAGAACTAGGAGAGAACCTGCACAAATGCGCAGATATTGTTTAAATTTGTAGATATTTAATATATTTTGATATTTATTTTGAGTATTAATATTTTATATGTTTTAGTTTACAAATTTTCATTTTCTTCTTTCTTTTTTATGAGTATAGTGATTTTAGGAGACAATATGCGTAAACATACAATTATTTATTTAACTTGTTTTATAAATAAATGTTTTTAATTATAAAATTTTTAAATAAGTTTTTTTATAAAATTTTATTTTCTCCAACTTTTTATCATCCTTTTATTTTTATAAACTATTTCAAATATATATACTTGTTATTTTTACATTTTTCATTCATCAAACTCTTAAATATTTAGTTTTCATTCATAATATTTTAATAGTTTTAGTTATCATTTTAAAATTTGTTATTTTATATATATTTATTGATTTTTTTTTCTTTTGTATGTTATTAATTATTTTATATAATTTATTTTTTTTATTATCATTTTATCTAATTTTGTAACATTTTTATCTATTGTTAATAATAATTATTATTATATTTTAATATTTTTAGTTGTCATTTTAGATTTATTTAATTTTTATATATATTACATTTATTTTATTTTATTTCTTATGTTCTCATTTTTTTTTATCATCATTGTATCTCATTTTTATAATATATTTTTCTATTCTTAATAATTATTATTTATATTATTTATTCTGTGGTTCTTTGCTTTTAAATTTGAATTATTGTAAACTTTTTAATAATATTATCATTGATTTTATTTTATTTCTTATATTCTTATATTTTGTTTTCTATTGTCATTGTATCTTATTTTATAATATTTTCATTCTAGTCTTAATAATTATTATTTTATTATTTATATTATTTTGTTCTATGGTTTTTTTCTTCTAAATTTCAATTATTATAAACTTTTTAATAATGTTATCTTTACGTTTAGTCTTATAATATGATATTTCACTTATATTAAGATTTATTTATTTTTGTTTATTTATTGCATAAAATTTTAGAAGTTGTATTTAAAATTTGTAATATTTATATATTTATGAGATTCTAATTTAAATTTAAATTTAAATTTAGATTTTTGTTTCAATTTTAACTAATTACATTTAAATTAAATGATTTTACATTATATAGTATATCTATTTTTAGTTTATTTGATGATGTGAAAACTTAATTTAAATTGACCAATCAAAAAGGACTGATGTGTTAGCTTGAGAGAGCCCTCCTTTTCTCATTATATATAGGATTAGTTATTTTAGGTAATAAGTTTTAAAGTCTAAGTCAACATAATAAAAATTGAGGGATTATAAACAATATGAAATAAGTCGTTGATAAGATAGAACTCATGTTTGCATAGTTTACTTCATTTCTATTAATTGGTCAACAAAAGAAGTATGGGAAATCTGACCAACACCCTAGCTCATGTTTATAAAACCTTAACCTATCTTCTTACAACAGTCGCCACTCTTCCAAGGTTCTTCTTCCTCGTTTAAGGGTATGTCTTTCTCTTCTCATCTCCTTTCTTGTTAGACTGTGATATCGATCGATGTGTGGTTATAATAAGGTTTATGTTCTCAATGCTGAGACTGAAAGTGGATCTCGATGATCGAGTCTACCGCTTTGTGTTGATGACTTGATGTCAATGGATTTCTCTTCGTATGTCTGGCTAGATTTGTCACAGTTATATTTACAAATCTTTTGTGATTCATCAATTAAATGGTTTGTGATTATTATTCGTTTGGAAGTTAATTAGCAACCTTTATGCAGATTCAACATATGTTCAAAAAAAAAAAAAACCCTAGCAATTCGATGTTACTAGGAAATATTGATTGTTTTCAAGATTTTTTATATACATGCATTTGTTTTTTTTTTTTTTTGAAAAAGGCTTTCTGAATTCGATTTATAGCTTTTTGTATCTCCTAGAATCCTAAAAACTCACAATAATATTTCTCTTGAAGCTTTATAAAATGGCTGAAGACCGTAAAAAACAATGGGAAAAATTGGATGTTGACATCTTAATTAAGATTTTTCGGAACTATTTCAGCCTCCAAGAGCTGGCTTCTTCTGGATTAGCTCATGTATGTAGAGGATGGCGTGTGGCTTGCTGTGATCCCATTTTGTGGAACGCGCTTGACCTATCGCACATGAAACCTCATTTCATAGAGACCCAATCGCAAGATAAGTGTGTGTTTCTCCGTTCTGACGAGGAACTGACTCGGATCTTGAAACTCACCATGAGTCTTAGCAAGGGAAACATAAGAACCTTGATCTTCCCATTCTACTTGTTTCTCAATGATCACATGGTTACTTACACGGCAGAAAAGTAAAGATTCAACTTGTTTCTCATCACAAAACAATTATCAGTACCGTTAAAGCAATCAATAATTTTGCAGGTGTCCAATCAACTTGAGACGCTTAGTGCTACCAGATTGGAATAGGATCAAGAAGACGGATTTATCCTGCAAAAACCTAGAGTCACTAACAATACCAAGCATCCCCTTCCCGCATCTTGTGTTTGAATCGATCCCCATGAACTGCAAGAATTTTTGAGAGCTCAAGGTAATGGGTCCCATCGAGCTCGACTTCTCCTAGACCCTTGTGAATCTCCTCCCGAATCTCACAGTCCTCAGCCTCAGATGCTGTGCCATTAACCGAGATGCCCTCATAACAAGTTTGGATAAACTGAAAATCCTTGAGGTTCTTAACATTACTCATTCTTACCTGGCCTTCTGTTTATCATCGTGAGGTAGCTTAGCGAGACGATAAAGAACAAGGCCTCGAAGCTGAAGAAGTTCCTTACTTGCATGGAGTACGAGACTTGCGAGATGTGTCAATGGACGGAGGAATACGAAGGGATGACGAAGTGGTATAAGCATGAGGAAGGGCTATGGAAAGCAGACGAAGTAAGCTCTCTTCATCTCGAAAACTGCATCCTCTCTTCTTTTAGTTGTTTTTGTATTATGTAAGCACGCAAAATAGTGCAGATATTTGTCTGTTGCTAAAACTGCTTATGTTGTATGTTGTTTTAATGTTGCAATATATTTGCTTGTTTCAAGAGTTGTCTCTTTCAATCACACCGGTCTTGCCAGGTTTACACTACAAGAAAACTGCCTTATACAGATTAATTCGTGACTATTTTGGTCATAGCCACGGATAACAACAAAAAACATTCGAGGCTTTGTGCTCGTGGCTATCGACTATTCGTAGAAATTTGTGGCTACGCTTCCACGGATGGCCACAACGTATTTCATAGCTATATAGCCACAAATAGCAAAGAAAACAATCGTGACTGAAAAAGCCACGAATAACCACGATATATTCCGTGGCCTTAGCCATAGATAGCCACAAAATATTAGTGGCTATATTAACAACAAATAGCCATGAAATATTTGTGACTAAAAAGAATATATTCCCTGCCAATTGATTTGATGGTATGATGAGATGATGATATGATGTTAGCCACACCCGTGAACTTCGAGTAGAAGAAATATCCGCATAGCCACGAAAATGTCCGTGACCATGCGTACAGCCACAAAATATCCATGGCTATGTTGAATATTATTACCTCTGTGATTGACATAACTAAAGCACGAAATGACATTGGCCTCACCCGTGAGCTGGTGAAATGACATATCCACTTATCCACGGATAGCTACGAATAGAGTGTGGTTATAGCCACGTCTAGCCACAAGATAGTCATGGAAAAGCATAGCCACGACTAGCCACAATATTTTCTTGACTAAGTAGCCATGACATCACGTCGTTGCTATTTGTGGAAATATTAACCACAAATCATAACGATTTCAGATCGTGGCTATATAGCCACGAAGATATTCTTGTCTAATCGTGGCTATGCTCTTCCACGATTAGTTCGTGGCCAAATAACTACGGATGGCTACAAAATAGCCACAAATTCCAAAATTTGTGGCTTGGTCGTGATTGTTTCCAGTTTTTCTTGTAGTTTAGAAACATGAATAAACAAATAAATGTGTCTATCCAAATCAACTATGGAATCATCATTTTATTGTGAGGATATCATTGATTTGTACTGCTATTCAAAGTCTTGTCCCTTCACTTATATTTATTCAAATATATACTCAATGAAGAAGTTATATGGTGCTTATGGGATTGTGTACACACATGAGCAGTTAGAGAATGAGAAATTTGAAGATCACAAAGAAACTATTATACTCATCACTTCCCTCTTGAGCTGTAGACTAGCCTCAGTTCAACTCTATAATCCTCAAATTTCCGAGATGTCTTTTTTTTGTCAACTACATCCTTATCATTAAATTAAATTTTGTCGGATATTTTGGTTTTCTTGAAGAATTTCGAAATCCGACTATTATTTACTTACAAAGGTAAATAATCGGCCCCTTGATCTCGTCCTTTTTGCAAGGATATCAGTACATATATTTTCCGTACGACTAATATAAGATAAATCGAAGAAAATAAAATGCTCTCTAGTCTTATCAATGGTATCTAACTCGGATCTATAGCCCGGCCGCTCCAGCGGTTCTTTAAGCATCTTCACTATATTCTCACAGTCTGTCTCAAAACGAACTCGAAGGAACCCCTCATCGTATAGGCATTCCATCGCTCAAATAAGTCCATCCAATTCAGCATGGAGAGCAGATATACTTCTTCCACACCCTTTTTCTCTAGCTAAAATCTACCCCATGTTATCCCTAAGGAAGCATCCCAATCCATTAACCATACAATGATTGACCCATGATGCGTCAATTTGGAAAATAGGATTAGGGTGGGTTTTAGGAGGTTGTTCTGTCCCTGGTATTGTTATGGGATTTTCCACTTCCACCTCACATTCCTTTTGGTTTGCTATCCTCCAATTTTCAGCCTCTAAAGTGACATGTTGTGGAATGTCCACTGCTGATCTCTCAATACCATTGAAACCTTTTTCATTTCTTGCTTTCCATATGAACCAAATAATCCAAGGGAAGTTATCTCTTTGTGATACCGATAGGCCCACTTCTTTTGTTCTCCAAAACAGAAAATCCATGTTTTAGTATAGAAATAAATTCGGGAAATAACCCGGAAAGGACGAAAAATCCGATAAAGACCATACCTATTGGGGGCACTCAAATTTCCAAGATGTCTATCTATTCCAATTATGTTTCTTCTCCCCTTTTTCCGCAAGCAGTATGGTAATCTTGTGTTCCAATTTCCCAAGAATATATCCAATACAAAATAACCAACTTAGAGACAATGATAATAATAATATATGAGAAAGCTAGTGCTTAAAATAACACATGAAGGGAATTACACCTTTTTAACAAGTTGTTTTTAACTGTTTTCAATTGTACATAAGGAATTAATTCGTTTTATTATCATCTTTGGCAGAATAAACACAAGATTATTTTTTATTATTATTATTATTATTATTATTATTATTATTATTATTATTATTATTATTATTATTATTATAAGATTGAGGGATTCGAAACAATATTAGAATAAGTTGTTGATAAGATAAAATCCTGTTTACATATTTTACTTCATTTCTATTGGTACAAATTTTAAACAAAAGAGGTATGGAATCAGACCAGCTCCCTTCCTCATGTCTATAAATTTTTAAAGACGTTACAAACTTCAGTTTAAAAAAAAACTTCAGTTTTTGGTTCATATTGCCTAAACCGAACCAACGTCCTTTAATCTTTGGCGTTTTCTAATAGAGATGACAAACTTTAGAAATAAATTAAAATAAACTAAATATTTATAGTATTATAAATCATAAAACAACCTAATAATCAACTAAATAAATTTACCAAAAAAAAAAAAATTAAGAAAAAATCCATTAGTATTTATAAATATCATCAATAAAACTTCATAATCATCAAATAAATGTATAAAGCATATATGTCTTTAATAATTGTATAAACCAGAAATTTTAGTTAAAAAGTATATAATTTTTAAAAGTAAATTTATAAGTTTTAAAAATTACAATTAATATAAAAAATAGAATTTCGCCTTAAAAATATGTAAAATTTACCATAAAATATATATAAATTTTTAAAAATATGTTTTCATAACTTTTACATAAAAAACGTTTTGATTTCATATATAAAAAAATTAAACTTTAAAAACGTTTTAAAATATACAAAAACAAATTCATAAACATAAAATTTTCTAAAATTCCAAAACCTATTTCTAACATCATAATCTACTAAATCTAACTTGAAAAACATAAATCTAACATCACAACTACACAAATCTACACATGCAAGTAAAGTTTCAATTCCATAACCTTAATACTCTAAAATTCTTAAATTTACACAAAGGAAGAGGAAGACTTACATGATTGATGGCGTTGAACGGCTGGAAATTGAGAGATGAACTCTAAATCGCCGGTATTTGGAAGAGAGAAGTCAGAGAAATTTTTTGGGAGAGAGAGAGAGAGAGAGAGAGAGAGAGAGAGAGAGAGAGAGAGAGAGAGAGAGAGAGAGAGAGAGAGAGAGAGAGAGAGAGAGAGAGAGAGAGAGAGAGAGAGAGAGAGAGAGAGAGAGAGAGAGAGAGAGAGAGAGAGAGAGAGAGAGAGAGAGCTGAAAACGCAGAAATGGGGAAGAACACTAGTAAAAATATACCGTATAGCCACGTTTTAGTCACGATAAATCGTGGCTATTTTATAATTAGTCACGAATTAGTCACGATTTGTTACGTGACAAAAAAATGTGGCTAAATCGTGTCCAAAACGTGGCAGTTAGTCACGTTTTGGTCACGATATATAGCGTGACTTAGTATAGCCACGTTTTGTCACGAACTAATCGTGGCAAATCTATACACGTAAAATATCGTGGCTAAATCGTGTCTAATTAGTCACGATTTAGACACGTTTATTTCGTGGCCAAGGTTTGTCCAATCAAAATTTTACAAACCTTATCCTCTAAACCCTAAACCCTAAACCCTAAACCATTATCATATTGTAAACCATACTCTTAATCATAAACTATTAAAACAAAATATAAACATTAATTAACAAAAAAAATATTATTTCTAAATCTAAAATTTCCAAACTATACCCTCCAAACCCTAAACTTTAAACCATTACCATACTATAAATCATACTCTTAATCATAAACTATTAAATCAAAATATAAACATTAATTACAAAATGAATTATTATTTCCAAATCTAAAATTTCAAACCTTACCCTCCAAACCCTAAACACAACCCATTAAACCCTATACCTTAAACCCTAAACCCTAAACAAACCTTAAAACTTTAATAAAAAATTCTAATTGTTATAAAATATACAAAATTAAGATTCAACACTTATAAAAGTACAAAGTATAATCTATACTTATAAATAAAACTAATACATTAAACCAATACATAATATAATACCTAAATCCTAAACAAACCCTAAAAACTCTAAAGAATAAACAACTCTAATAAATAACATTCTAATTAATATAACATATCCAAACTAATATTCAACATTTACGAAAGAAAAATATTTCCCACCGTTTAAATATTTTATTTGTTACATTTTTGAATTTCATATTTTTAAAAAAATTAATCTTAATCATGTTTGTTATTTTTTAAATAATTTTCAGATTAAATAACCCTAAAATGATTCTTATTGGTCCTAAACCCTAAACCTCCCAAAACCTAAACTCTAAACCCTAAACCCTAACTATACCCTAAAACCACAAACTATAAACTCTAAATCATAAAAATAACATCAAACCCTAAAACTCTAAAACCTAAACCTTAAACCCCAAAGCTCTAAAGTAGAACCAAAATTCTATTAATAACCTTTTAAATACTATAACATATTCAAAACTAATATTTAACACTTATAAACTTTTAAATCCTAAACCATAATTAAACTCTAAACTTCAAGTCTTTAATCATGAAATATAAAATTAACCCTTCAAAACTAATATTTAAACTATTTTATAAAAAAAATAAAATTAATCAAAAACTATTTAACACTAATTTAATTACCACATACACTCTTATTTACTAATATTTTATATATTTTTTAGTTTAAAAATTTTAAAGTTTTTATATGTTATTTTCAAATTTAATATTTTTAAAATTTTTGTTTTAGTTAAATTTATTATTTTTAAAAATATTT